>JAOXOE010027073.1:0-19502 GCA_028565055.1 Phoeniculus purpureus
CCTGTGTGACTTGGTCTAGGTGATTCTGCTGTGTCAGGGGGATTGGACTAGATGATCTTTTGAGGTCCCTTCCAATCCCTAGTGATTCTAAGGTTAATTGCTCTTTCTTTCTGTAATGACATGAAGTGAGCACCCTGAATTTGAGAACCCTTTGAGTGCGGCTTTTGCTGGAGCTTAGGAAACTAGGAGTCCAGATGCTGATCTGAATACAAAGACAGTACTGGAGCTGGATTTTCCATAACTCATTGAAATGTGCTACCTATTAATTTGTATGTTAGTTGGGGGTACAGAGAGGGGATGAGGGAAAGGATGAAAGGGTGCACATCTTTCTGAAAATGCAGATGTTGTTCTTGAGGGGAAAAGTGTTTCCCTCTAGTGATTGCTTGATGGATTGTATCAACAATAAACAGTAGTCACAGGGTAAGTAACCAGTGCTCTTTAAAATCAACAATTTCTAACAATCAAATCTATTAATTATATATTTTTGTACTTCTTATAAATAAACTTATTTTGCATTATAAGATGTGTTTTTGGAAATGAGTATCTACCAAGTTCAGCTGCTTGCTTGCGTATGTAGCTACCAGAACTTAACCCACTCATACAAAATGTCCAGACCACAAGAACAGAATACTACTCTGAGGTATGACACAGTTTGCATTAGGTGACTAATGTCATTCTTCTGATAAACTTCTGAGCCCTTTGCAGTCTAAAGCTGCAATGGCCTCTTTATAAACCTGGTAAGGAACAGCTGTAGTCTCCGAATGACTGTGAATATCTGACAAACACGTCATGTCACTTCAGAGGATGCCGGTAGGAAGAGCACCTTGTCACAGGGACATACAGAAATAGAGAGGACACTGCATTTCCCAGTGAGCATTGGGTAAGGCAAAAGTGGGCAAGTACAGGAGAGTCAGCATGGAAAACAATAGCACCTTGTTGTGATGCTCAGGAGTTTTGTTATGCGGCACATTCAGACCTTTGTGTTTGTTCACCAGCAACAGCCCTGACATGTCAATAGCAGAAGTCTGCCTCGATTTGATGAGATCTAGATTAAGGCACAACATCACAGATTCATCTCATCTCTTTAACCCCCCTGCAACACAAAGTGTGTTACAAATCAGCTACAGGAATCACTTATCCAACACAGATACTCAGAAGTCTCAAGGGTGGAAAGTGGCAGCTGTTCAACATATTCACTCACAGAAACATTGCTCACCATCAGTATTTGTTTTGCTATTGTTACGGTTATGTTAGCAGTGAAAATGTCTGAAATACTTGTTTGCTTCTCAGAAACAATCCTATAATGGCTTTTTTTTTCTGCAAATAGCACTTTGTGAACTGCAGATTAATGAGTAAAACAGTGGTTAAATATCATTCCTTTCTCTACTCATTTTATAGCTCAAGAAGCCATGTGTCTCTCTTTAACATGTGATTTGCAATGTAATACTCCATGAGCTTCCATATCTGTCTTGTATAATAGTTTCAAATAAAATTTGGCTCTCTGTATATCTTAACCTTGGGAACAGAACTCTTAAAATCCTAGAGGCCAAATACCAATATCCCTACAGGATTATCATGCACATCTGCATTTCTGGAAAGATGATACTTTTAAAGGAAAAACTTTCAATTAAACATTCCTCTAGAAACTATTGTTTTGCCCAGCTCTTTGTTGTTATTCTTCCGATAAGGGGCTCACTGTAAGGCAAGCCTCTGCCATACTACAATTACATCTGGTAGTTGCCCTAAGAATAAATATTTGTTAAAAGTTTTGTTTCTATCCCCTTTAGATTTCTAGAATTGAGGTATAGCTGCCTTTGTATCCCCATCCAAGATTCAGTCTTACCCTCTCATTTGCAGGCAAAAAGTTGCCAGCAACCCACTCAAGCTTTGAATGAAGCCACAAATGCCAGAATTTAGCCAGTCTTTTACACTTTTGCTTTCAGCCAAAGTACTTAAGGCACTGGGTAGCAGACACTGCAGATTCAGATGGAAGAGTGTTTCCATTTTAACCTCCTGTTTATAGTTCATTACTTAAAGTTTCCTGAAAGTTACGCTTTTGAGAGCGAAATGTCTCATTTTTGGTTTTGGCTGGATGATCTGCTTGCTTGGGGGTTTTGCTTGTTTGTTTGTTTGTTTGTGGTGTTTTTATATTTGAACAAATGTTCAGCTACTTGAACAAGCAAAATGTCAAACATGCCTATTGCCCTGAAATATAATATGACTTTTGAAGCTAAACTGGCAAACGGGTTAACAGCTAAAACCCAGAATGAAAACTAAGAATTCTTACCAAGAATAAGGGGCTGGGCTTGTCTTGGAGAGAAAATACCCTGGTTTCAACAAGACACATGAGCCCAGGCAAACTGAGTGCTGACCACATGCAGTAGATTTTTTTGTTTGTGTTTTTGCTGAGCTAAGAAAGGATGCACCCAAGGGAGAGATTAACAAACCAAGGCTACTCAGTTCACAATGTTTGTTGTCCAAGTCACAGAGCAACAAACAAAAAATGCCAGGAAGTCCAAACATTCTATAAAACCTATTGATTTTAACCTATTTCATGCTTCGTGAGCCTAGAAAAAGATAAGCTGTGAGACCAAAAGACCAGGAATACTGGAAATACAGCTTCAGATGTGTGTACCATTTATTAAACATCAACCCTCCCTAACATTTCATTTTTTTTCTTCTTTTTTTTTTAGAAAACAGCATTGAAGAGCATAAACTTAGGAAAGGAAACACTCTAAAGCTCAACCTGCTTAGCTTTCTTACCCTACTATGATCACATAAACTATATTTGTAAATAAGGTTGAACCTATTTAGGTCCTGCGCCCACCCCCCCAAGGGGGACCAGAAGGACCAAGACTACCATCTATAGTTACGTGATGTCAAAACCGAACCCAACTGCTTTTCAGAAGCATTCTGCTTTGGCTGAATCTTTCACCTAATGAAGTCAGGGGTAATTTAAAGCAAACTAAAAGAGACAAACAACTGTAACATTCTCTGTACAGGATCACAATGAGGCAGTACTAGGATGAACATAAAATCTAGCAATCAAGGTTCAGATGTTGGCATTCTTTTATACAGTCATTTTAAATGAAATGCCAGTGGAAGATAAGCGGAGCACTGAGCACTGAAGGCAGACTGCACCATATCTCCAAGCATCATCTCCCTAACAGCATGGAGAGGAGCACTGTTTTTGCTGTCCTGGTGTGAGGGCACTCTGGAGAGATTACAGCGTATCTGAAATGTTCTTTTGACTTGAAACTAGGGCCTTGGAATGACTATTTATCCTTTCTGATTTCATGCATTGAAGACAGCTGATGCAGCGTGCTTCAGTATTAGAGAAAAAGGACTTTCTCATCATAACAAGTCAGTAAAACAGAAGGAAAGTGCACACCGAAGGCCTGTGGTGTCACTCGTATGACTAGGCGGTCCCACAAAGTAATGATATCATCACCTCCAAAATCCAATTACATTCAAGAAAAAAAAAACTGTTCAAAAAAACAAAAAAAAAGTTACAGAAACCTGGAAAACCTGGGTATGAAGACTCTGTTACACTTACAAGAACTATATATATGGGAGTCTCCTTCTCTGGAGACATTTAAAACCTGCCTGGATATGTTCCTGCATGACTTGATCCTGCTGTGGTGGGGGGATTGGACTAGATGATCTTTCGAGGTCCCTTCCAATCCCTAATGTTCTGTGGCTCTGTGATACATAAATAACGTTATAACATTTCACTATAAAGAATTGCGTAATGAATCAGAAAAAAATCCCAAGGCAATCTCATTCTTCAGTTTAAAGATGGTTGCAAAGCACAGAGGCCTTTTAACCGGAGTTACAGCTAAGAGAAAGCCATCAGGAAAGACCTATAAAGAAATGCCTTGCATGCAAAAGATGGAGTCCAGTGTAATTTCATTTGCAACTCTCCGAAGTATGGGGAATAAATGAAATGCAGATCAGTAAATTCACGATCGTTACAATGCCACAAAGACACTCAAATCACCTTCAGATGTTGCTGCAGTGTAAATTAACAATAACAGGAGCACAGATGCTAATGTTAGGGTACCAGACTCAGAAGTCTAGTCTATAACAAAGGTTTACTGCTACAACACTGACTGTTTTGGTAGGAGATCCTACTAGAGTTACAACTTACCAGCAGAAAAAAAGTACTTCTGTTGTTAGAGCCTGTACCCTCCCCAAACTAAACGGACTACGCTGGCCAAAGCTTCTTGTATTTTTTTTTCCTGGTACAACCTTGTCTACACTAGGGCTTCTGCCAATACACACATGCAGCCAAAAATCACACCTCCAACTGACATTACTATACTGGCAAGCTTTTCTAGCGCTGGCCTTAAAGCGGTTATTTATTCAATCACTGCTTTCTGCAACCGCCCCTCACCCTAAAAATACTGCATTTCTTCACAGGCAGAAAGCTGAAAAAGCAATAAATCTATCAGCTTAGGTCTTGCTCAGCTTACACGGGGCAAGGATTTTTCTTCTGCCTTCACAAAAGTTGAATTCCCCCCCTTTACAAAAATGGAATAAAACATTCTTGGGGCAGGAGCACGAATCTTTAGCCCCACAGCAGAACAAACAAACAAAAGTTCAGGTCAGTCCTTGCTCATCTTGCAGCTGGGGCAGAGAGGCAGAGGAAGAGCAGAATTCTCTCAATACTAATGACTGCTGCTGCCATTCACTACATACCGAAGTGGATACAGTCCACCAGCTTTTAAAGGGCTATTTCTGTTCCTATTCCTGCATCTGACTTTCCAGCTAAAGCAGATTCTTCCACAAACAAAAAGTTGAACAATTTTCACTCTCAAAACTCACATGGAAAGTAGTAACTTTAAAGGGGACAGTTAGTCCAGAACAGGGGGTGAGGGGACAGTTGAAGAAGGAAAGAACCTCTTTTTCACAAAACCTCCGGCTGTCCTCCATGAGAAGAAGATGACGTTCATGTGACTTGCCTTGGTCTGAGATTACAAAAACCCAACTATATGTTTTGAAACACATTTGTTTTCAATAGTTGTGATATTTTTTGCAAAAAAAAAAAATATTATCAAAACAATGGCTTTAAAACTTTGTATGGGAAAATGGAGCCTAAAGTGTTTCATTTTAACTTCTAAAGCAGCAGTACAATGTTTTCTTAATATCCTCCACCTCTCCAAAACATTTCCTGTGGTTTGTCCTAAAATTTACTCTCGTCAGGCTAAACAGTAGTGTCAACTATGCATGAAGAATCAACTTGCTTTTGGACCGAAAACAACCGTGTCCTTTTAAAATCCCATGACTGCAGCATCACCAGAGAGGCCAAAACCTGTGTGTGTGAAGGCAGAACTAGCTTCTCCTTCCTCACATTGGTATTTTTTCTTGTTTGACCAAGCTAAGGGTCAAACAAGTAATCCTGGGAAACACCATATTATTCCTGCCTCTCCTGTGCTGCTTCTGTTCTGCACACATTCAAATAGTCCATAAAGACTTGAAGATTTACTGTGGATTTGGCCTGATATTAAATTAAACAATGTTTTCCCTTGGAAACTATCTAGCAGGGCCTGCAGAAATTAGTTGTAACTGCACCTGGACGTGGAATACTGTGTTTCAAGGAAATTTCCATGTCATACACTGGTTTAATGCACTACTGGCACACGTAACTCGCGGAATTCAGATGCAGACACAGATTCCAAGAGTTTAGAAATATCCATATTTAGATTTTTGGTTTGAGCCTCTCCTCAGTAAAAACATCTTCACTTCTGAGCACATAAAGTTACTTTACAAGCACAGAGCTCTGCCACAATTCTTTACAGATTGAGAAAACCTGGACCTTTCATTGTGCAACTCCCAAGATTACCTAAGGAAAGGAAGCCCCACAGCCAGCTCATCTGACGCACTAAGAGTGACATCCAGACGTGTTTGGAGTATCAACACCTCCAACCCAGCTTCATGCTCCCAGGAGCTTTTTCCTATTTGGATTCAAATGTAAAGACACCTGGGATCAAACACAAATGATCTCTTCCGATTACATCCACAGTGATGTAAGGTAAGGACTGCTTGACAGCACCCGGAGGAGTCAGTGCACGCAGCCTGCAGGTACCCAGGGCTACACTCTTTCTTCAGCCCTGAGTTTCTCTCAAATACTTGCTGCCAGCTGCACTGAACTGCACAAAGAAGAACAATATGCAATAAACAGACATCATTAGAGAAGTGTTGTTTTTCTTATTACAGAAAAGTTGAGAACTTTCACAATATCTTGAAACAGTGCTCAGAAATTACCTCTTCAGTTTGGCATCCGTTCCCTCTTTAGGAACAAAACAACCCTGGCAATTACAGGAAAAAGCCAAACAGACATAACTAAACCAAGAAAGCTTTTTATCTGTTCACCTCACAATGGTTTGTTTTCTGCTTTTTTTTTTTTGGTCTAACTAATACTTAAAGGCTTGAAAAAAAACCCATTAGGTACTCTTTGCATGCAAGAACATTTATGACCTTGTTCAACGTTCTTCTTACTAACACTTGCGCTATTAATGGACTCAGCCCAAGAAATTGTAACATTGAGCTTTTTAATTGCTTTACACAATTAAATGCTAATGCTTCAATCACTAATGATAATGCTGAACGCCACGCTTTGGAGCACAACGTAAGCGATGTATTAAAACCAAATGCTTCACCAGGTTACTACCTTTTCATTTTTATAAGTAGTTCAGAAAAAGAAGCCTACAAATAAATAGCTTTTATTGTCACCAGAGAAAGTGCTACAGTAAAGAGCAGCAAACGACTGGTAGCCACATTTATAACCTCCACTCCTATAGCCTTCATAGTGACTTTGCTGTTGCTGTCTATGAAGCAGAGCAGAGCTGCTTTGGGGTGAGAGTTTTCTTGGAAATGTTTACTATAATGAGAGAATTTTCTGTTCTTTTTCTTTTAATCACAACATTGTCCAGTTCTGAGACCTGAATTGATGCAAAAAAAAAATCCAGATGACATTTCAAGACATTTAATAATCAGATGCGTCATTGCACTGCCTGGAAGTGTGTTTCACATTATATTAAAATTATTGGCACCTACTCGTGTTATGGCAAAACTAGCTGACACCATGCTTGGTTACAGCTGTTGCCACAACAGTAGTTATTTGGCCTATGATGTGAAAGAGGACAAAGTGCTATTGTGAGCTTGCACTAAGCTTTTACACATTATGTCTCTACTTTATAAAGAGGAAGGAAGAAAGAAAGGACACCTTTTTTTTTTTTCAAGGCACACCGTGATTCTAAGTGAAGGTGTTTGTCAAAAGATGTCAAAACCACCTCACATTGACAGGTTATGAAAAATACAAAAGGGGATGAGAGGAAGCACAAAACTCCTGCAAGAAATGCAACTCAAACTTTGGGCAGGTAAGATGAGATAAACCAGAAAAAAAGGACAAAGAGCTCTCGGAAAGCAACCTGGCCCTTTGTCCCCAAAGGAGCAGCAGATCTCAATTGAACTTTGTGAGAAGCAACATGAGTGGGTCACGTTCTGAAGAAGGGTAGTGTGTTCCCAAGGGACTGTCTGTCACAGCTTGGCTGCTGCTCTTGAAAATCAGGTCTTCCTGAGTGTGGTGAGGAGACACATAGTGCTGGGTCAAAGGTTGGACTTGATCTTTAAGGTCTCATCCAACCAAAGATATTCTGTGATTCAGTAATTCTGTGTTTACTTCCTTTGTGAGTCTGTCCACACTACAGGGGGGAGGATTTTACCTTCGGCTAAAATACTCGCATCTCTGTTTTCTTCTCCAGAAAGTAGCTGGAGAGCCTGCCTTACCCCACAGATGGTTTCCCATTAATTTAATCAACAACAATGTTGGAACTCTGTTCCTTGGAAGGAGCTTTGTCTCTGTGCCCAAGTGAGCCAGCAGAGCAAAAATCAGCTGCTACACATTAAGGAAAAAGTAACACATTTAAAACAAGAAACAAAACAAAAGGAAAAAGAATTTTAATCCAGTATTTAATTGCAAAAACATGGTGGGAGAGAAAGAGGACTTTAGAGAAACTTCAGCCATTCTGCTTTATATGACAGAAATACCTCAACGCTGGATAAAGCAAAAAAGTAGCCTCTATCGTTCTAATTTTGAATTTACTGACTGATGCTTCTTTTTCTACAACACAATGTTACCCTAAATCCCTCCCCTCTCAACTAGATGAGCTCTTATCATGACCTAGCACTTGTTCTGGTGTCCCCGTTTTTGAGACCCTTAACCTACATTAATCCAGAATGGGAGCCAGCTGTCCGGTGTGAGTACAGATGTGAGTCTATGTGAAACAGTCACCACTGTCCAGAAAAATCAACCACCATGGAGTATCTGACATACAAGTGGTTTCCTCTTGTAAGAACAAGATATGATGTACGTGTCTGATTTTGCCAAAGGCTGATTTGAACAGTGGCTGTAGGAACATAAGGGGTATAGAGTGACTTTACTTACTGTGTCACAATTTACAGAAAAGCAGGATTGGATTATTTTAATAATTTCTTCTAACACTAGTTATTAGCATGTTGCATGCAAGTAGTATTATCATAGCACTCATTTCCTTTTAAAGTGTGGGAAGACACTAGATATTTTTCCCGTCCTTCTTTTTTATTCCCAACTTATTATTTAAATATTCCCCTTCAGTGGGGAATCACACTACATGGACTTGAAAACTGCAAAGTGAAACTGAATATAAACAGAAAGTGACTGATCTCATTTCACTGAGCAAGAGGGTTGAAGGCCAGAAAGGAAATAAATTGCTTTAGGGGTGGGATGTTAAGCAAATATTTACACAATTTTCCAGTTTTTATCAAACATAAAATATAATCTAATAATCATCTAAGGAATGTTTTGAGAACATTTTCCCTTAAGTATTACTCAACATTTAGACATGGATGATCAAAAAAGTAGAGACCCACTCCCACCAAGCATACAGCAGTATTTATCTAAAGCTCTCCCTAGTAGGAAAGATTATAAGAATTAGGTTTCAAGCTTGTGCAAATGCCTTTAGACAAACACAACAATATGCAATAAAATACTATTCCCCAGATGACTTTAGGAAAAAAACCCAGCAAAACTCGCTAATGACAACTAAGACTGAAATAAAAGAGCAGCCAAATAAGTAACAATGCAGGACAAAGAGGCCCCTTTGAAAGACATTAGCATGGAAGCCACCAAATCAGAGGGTGGTGGCTTTCAGTGTGGGGAAGCATTCTCTGGGGCTGCTTCATGGCTTTCTCTTCACAAAGGAGTTCATTTCTTTAAATGATGATTACATGTTCTCAGGATTTGGATCAAAGACAGCAGAGTACAGTGGGTCTCAACTAAAGTTAGTCTCAGAACTCAGTATTTAGAGAGGATGGCCAGGCTTACTTGTCCTTCCAACCAGTGCCAATTATCCAGGCCAGACACAACAGCATTTTTCCCATAAAACCCATAAAACCCATTTAATTGGGTCAGTGGAGGAAGAGGACAAAACAGAAACTCTGCTGTAAGCTAGTCTCTACATTTATAAAACAAAAGTTTTTCTCTAGTATCTTGTGCACCTGCACCTCCTCTCAGATTCAGAGGACAAGTATTTGGGCACAAGCTTTTCCGTTTTTCCAGTGAACAGAATTGTACAAAAATCATGACCCAAAGCAGAATAAGACAGCATCTTTGCAGCACTGCCTTTTCTTCGGGTTCGATAGTCTCTATCCCACCTATCTGTTGTCTGTTTACAGTGGGCATCTCTGAGAGAAGCTCCCCTTTTTCTTAGGTGACTGCTAAACATCTGGAACATTATTAATATGGTTTATGTACTCCCTCACAAAAGTACCATTTGCTTAACATCAAATAAGTGTATCATATATTTCCTAATACTTGATCTTACACCAAAGAGAACCCCAGGAATTTGCTAAGAAACAACTACTTGTGAACAATTCCTCTTGGAAAAATCATGAACAGCTCATCTCATTTGATCACTTTGATTCCTCAAAGAGGAATCAACTGATGGAACTGGCATGTGGGAGCTTAATTCTCCCACTGCTTGCTGACAGAACCTTAATAAATCATTAATAATGCAAAGATGACCATTAAGATATGACCAACCAAGGGCACCGGCACAAGAGATGATCTATAAAGAATATTATTCATGAAGAGGGTACTCTGCAGCATTGTTCCAACTACCACATTCAAACAACTTCTTACCCTAGCTTTCAACATGTGCCTGCTGCACAAACTAACAAACTCTCCTAACTTTACAGCGAAGAGCAACACCATGTCACCAGCTGTTACAACACAATACAACTGAAATCCACATTTTTATTGTCTCTTTAATTAGAAGTTGAACAGCAAACTACTGGGATTTCAAAGGCTCACTAATATGGTTTTGGTGATCAAGTTACTACACATGACAGACTTCTTATGCATCCCTGATTATCTTCATGGCTTTACCCATCCATTTTCCCACAGACAAGAGGTGATAGTGCAAAAGGTAATTTTGGCCAGGGGAAGTAAGTAACTGTCTACCTTTACCCCTGAGTCTACACAGTTCTCCTCCACACCTTCTTTGAAAAAGGAAACATCAGCACTGTGGTAGTAAGTAATAAAACACTGCATTTGTAGAAATACATTTCTTCAGTGAGGAACCTTAACGTACTTCATGTTTGTAAAGTACCGACTGTTTGTAGGTTGACAACAGCCAGCAATAACACATCTCAGTCCACAGCAATGTATGGGAACATAACTTCTGACAGAACTGAGAGTGATAAGGAAGAAGCAGTTGCCTGGGCTAGCACACAGAGTTTAACATTACTGCTCTTCTATATACACATAATCGTTATGTCTCCAGGGATGCATTAATTCTAATTGTTGAATCAATACAAATACTCTTTTTTGTCTGCAACACATAAAAAATGTCACCCAAGGAAAGATGAGCCTGTCACCTGTAGCCCGCAAAATTAAAATGTCCGAAGAAGGCAACAAATAATTGATATCTTCTCTTTCTCCTATCTATATTCAGCAGTTAAGGAGATCAGGTATGTACTTGGTAATGGACTGTTATGGGAAATGAGATACTCTGCACTCTTCTAGTCCAAATTCTTCCCATGCTTCTCTTTCACCCCTTTAAAATCCATTTAAGCCATGACTCCAATCAGGGCAGGCACTGCTACCAGTTAGTTCATCTTTCACAAACTCTCATCGTGTTGTCATGTGAGGACCATGCACAGATTAATTAAGGACATTTGCTCTTGGAATGTTGTGCTGAGATATGGAACATTATCCTCATTTTAGAGATGCACAGAAACAGATGTGTCCAGTTATCCACGATACCCAGGGCTAGGATTTGAACAGTGGAGTTTCTGATGGTTTTTCCTGGATTGTCACAGGAAAAAAAACCTCAACACCTTTATGAGGTTAGAAATAAGTAACATGATCTCTTGAAATCAGATGGCTATATATCATGAAGCATAAGGAAACATGTCAAAGCTTAATATTTGACTTACATGGACACAGTTATGAAAAGACCATAAAACAGATGCTTACAGTTGAGTCATTTTTTGTTTTATTTACATATTTTAACATGAAAATATTATGTATGTTGAAAGCATATTGAATGAATGGCTCATAAAGTGCTTTCTTCTCTTTGCTCATACACTTGAAAATATTTTATCTCTAAAATCTAGGCCATCATAAAAAAGGCCTAATAAAAATAATCTTTCCTCTCACACCGAAGTTAAATTAAAAAAGAAAATTAAATAAATAGATTAGAAGATTAAATAGATTTAAATACTTAGAAAGCTGTGTCCTCATGCTTGCAATGGGAAATGGAATGAACACACTTCTTGATCTACTCAGTGCTGCCGAGTGCAGCTGTTTTACGTAGGAACAGAAAACAAAATTAAAATCCCCTATGTGTTGATATTTTCCTGCTCTTCTGTTATAGAATCATAGAATCATTAAGGTTGGAAAAGATCTCCAAGATGATCGAGTCCAGCTGTCAACCCAATACCACCATGTCCACTAAACCATGCTTTCAAGTGGCACATCTATGTATTCTTGGAACACCTCCAGGGATGGCGACCTTACACAAGTGCATACAACAAGAAACGTCCAAGTTCTCACTCTGACAGCCACTCTGCTGCTTCATTCACAGTGCTCCACCTTTGCTAGCAGACCCATTGCTGCTGAGCAGCTACGCGTGTTAAGCTCAGGACTTCTCCTCCAGCAATGCTGACCTGCACAATCCCCTGTAGCCATGCCACTTCCACGAATCCTTTACCTTTGTTATTGGCAATGCCTGTCAGACCTTCACCTATTTGTAAGCCCAATTATATTTTGCCATAAAACACAATGAGAAATGAGATTGAGTCCTCCAATAAATACCTTCACACTCTAGGCAGCTTAAGTCCAAGCTGTGAAGTAAAACACTAGTATTAGCATTACAGAATAAATATAAGACTGTATGATCTTCCACCTTCTTAAAAGCATGCTAGCAACAAAAAGTGTACTTACATATAATTTTTTCAATTGGAAAAGACCCTTGGGATCATCAAGTCGAATAATCAACCTTGCTCTACAAGTTCACCTTTAAACCATATCCTCCAACACCACGTCTAAATGCCTTTTAAACTCATCCAAAGATAGTGAGTCAGCCACCACTCTGGGCAGCCCATTGCAGTGCTGTGAAGAATTTTTTCCTGATGTCTGATCTAAACCTACCCTGTTGGAGCATTAATGTATTTTGGAGGCTATTCTTTTGTGCTTACCAAGGGAAGTGGTCAATTGCCCTACACTGGACGGTTTTAAGATGCACCTTGACACACTACTGGGATATCTAATTAAAACAATATGTTTAGCTTGATAGGTTGGAGTAGATGATCCTTGAAGTCCCTTTCAACCTGATATTCTGGAATCTATGATACTTGGGTAAAATTGAAATACTCAGTAATTTACTTTGTTTCTAGCACAAATACACCCATTTACTTCTACCTCTCAAATAAGTTTGGGGTCTGCTGTTGGTGTATGTTTTATTCTACTTAAGCACTGCTGAAAATAAAATAAAATAAAATTAACTGTGAGAGAAAGCAACTTCTTGTCTCCAAACTTCTGAAATCATTGAACCTTCTCATATTTAATAATTCAGACTCACTCTAAATTTTGTCCAGGAAAATAAGATGGTCTTTATATTCCAACGATTTCTTCACAAAAGTCTACAGAGCTGGATTTTCTGATGCTGAGTGACTATGAAACCCCCTTTTGTTCCAATAACTTCATGATGTATATCTATAACTCCTTCTTGTTTGTGGAGATAAGACCAGCCTTGTCTCTCTAAATGCCATTTCAAAGGAAGATTCACAGTTGTTTGACTTTTGATCTGTGTGGCATCTAGCTCGACCACCTGCACCGGGTTCGAGCAGTTACTGAGCTTGCTTTGTACCATCTTATGAACACAGCATGCCTTTTACTCTAGAATGAGCTGATGTGTGAATACACCAATTTACAATGTAAATACAGGGTCCAACAATATGGGCATCTTTAATGACCAAATGTGTAAAGTGCATATATTGTTTACTGATTATATCATTAAATAAAACAGATGGCTCATATTCTCCATCCACCTACAGTGGATTCAAACACAATGGTGTAATAGTCTGGTAAACTGGTAATATGAAACATTGCTTTGTACTGGTGTAGTAGTATAAATAGCTGTTCACAAACGAGGTACAAAGCCCCACTGCCACTAAAAGTAATTAGCTTAAGGCTGTACTGAAAGAATGCCACCTTCACAACCAACACATGTGTGCTGTTCACTCTGAAAACTGCAGTGGATAAAATACAGCGGTGACAGAAAGCAGCATGGAAGTTTCTTGACACGGATAAAGTAGACCATATGCCTCCCACCATCTAGGCAAGGCTAGGCATACTCAGAACCATGTTTCTCAAACAATTCCCTATTTAAACTCAATATTTGCAGCCATAAGAAGTGTGTTGGAGAAATAGTGTGTTTTTTGCTTGCACAAGAATTTTTATCAGGAGGAAGGCAGTGAGTTGGTGCTAAGATGCAATTTTCATTCAAGGAGAAAAATTATCTGTTAGTGTTGTAATCTTAAATGGTCAGCAAATCTACTAAATAAGATAAGAAGGTGGCTTTGCGCTAACTTGCAAATGTCACAGAAACTTCTGGGTTACTGCTTAGTTAATATAGCAAAGTCCAAGTTAAACAAAGGCTTTTAGGTAATAAATGCTACATAGTGAGATCCTGCAAACTAAACCATGTTAACGCTCATAGAAAAACATTAATGTTTGCAGAAGGAATATAGGTCAGCGAAAAAATCTTTTCCTAGGTTTTTAAACAAGAGACTACTAACACCACTTACAGTTCTAATAAATTGTAGCTCCTGACTATCAAGAAACTTTCATTGACTAATTTTTAAAGTCTTCAATAAACTTCAATTAATAAATTGATTTAAAAACATTATTTGAAATACTATTTTAAAATCTGAGTTACAACCTTGATTCTATGACCGAAGGAACATTAGCACTGAAACGTTATCAGTTTGAAGCAAGCAGACTGCAAGAGTCTCTCCCTTGTTTGTACTATTCTAAATATTTCTGAAACAATATAAAGATAAGGAATTGGCTGGCTGGTCACACTCAGAGTTGTGATTAACAACTCAGTGTCCAAATGGAGTTCCTCAGGGAACTTGTTTCTCCTCCAAACAAGCAGTGTTCCTAAGAGGTGTGTTTTCTGTCTGGTGTTGTTTAACATCTTTGTCAGCAACACGGACAGTGGCACTGAGAGCACCCTCAGCAAGTTTCCCAGTGACATCAAGCTGTGTGGGATGGTCTACACACTGCAGAGAAGAGAGGCCATCCAGAGAGACCTTGACAGGCTTGAGAAGTGAGCCCATGCAAACAAGGTTCAACAAGTCCAAGTGCAGAGTCCTACATCTGGATCAGGGCAGTCTCAAGCACAAATACATGCTGGGTGATGAATGGATTAAGAACAGTCCTGAGGAGAACAACCTGGGGATGTTGGTAGATGAGAAGCTCAACGTGAGCCAGCAAGTGCATGAGTGCAGCCCAGGCAGCCAACCACATGCTGGGCTGTATCAAAAGAAATGGGACCAACAGGTCAAGCAAGGTGATTCTTCCCCCTCCCTCAATTCTGCTCTTGCAAGACCTCACATCAAATATTGCATCAAGTTCTGGAGTCCCCAATATAAAGACATGAGGGTGTTGTAGTGAGTGCAGAGGAGGGTGACAAGGATGATCAGAGAGCTGGAGCACATCTCCTATAAAGACAGACTGAGGGAACTGGGGTTGGAGAAAAGAGGGCTCTGAGTTGGACCTTATAGCAGCTTTCCAGTACCTGAAGGGGGCCTCCAGGAAAGCTGGAGAGGGACTTCTTACAAGGGACTCTAGTGATAAAAGAATGGGAAATGTTTTTAAGCTAAAAAAGGATAGGTTTGGATTAGACCTTAAGAAGTGGTTCCTTACTATGTGTGTGGTTTGGCACTGGAACAGGGTGCCCAGGAAGGCCTTGGATGCCCCCTTCCTGGAAATGTTCAAGACCTGGTTGAATGGTTCAAACCTTCCATATTAGTTGAAGTGCCAGACAAAATTAGAAAATTTTCTTAATTTCCATCTCCAAGTAGACTAAACAATCTCTCATTGTAAGACCATAGTTTCTCATTCATGACTTTCTTATTTTTCAGACAGATGTTCAGAAGGTTAGCAATGGGTGGACATTTTTTCACCAAATTTTAAAGGTCCAATACAATATAATAATACATTTACCAAGGATATAAATTCTCCCTCAGTTCTGGTCTTGTCTCACAGCAGCACTTACTTATTTGCAACAAACTGTAAGTGATCCTGGTTTTCCTTGGCTGTTCATTACTCGTAGGTATCTTTTATGGCCTTCATAGTAAGACTACAACAACAACCTACCACACTCCAAACAAACTTTGCTTAAAACAAAACATTCAGTATTGGGGTTACAGAGAGCAAACTATTGACACTAGTGTGACTTGCAAGTTCAGGTCACAGAGTAGAAATTAAGTGATGTACTTGAATAAAAATTGTACTGAGCAAATCCTGAATTTTTCTTTGTTCCAGCTGCTGGTCACTTAATCTCTTGTGTCACTTGAGCACAGCCAAAAACACTGACCTACTGTGAGCTAGATTGAAAATTATGTCATTTAAAAGATTAGCTAATAAGGACAAAATTCTGTTATCACAGCAGTTTCAAATCACTTTGATGACTTCATTGTTTTCTTAAAAGATAAAGTCCTTAGTGAAAGTCCTCAGATCAGAATTGTGCTGGAAAGTGGAATTACTTTTAATGTTGTTAAAAGCCAACAATTTAAATCAAGTGTGGTAAGAAAAGTGCAAAGTGCTACTGGAAATCATGGACTCAGAATGCACACAGAAAGCTTCTTTACCTGATAAAGGTTAACAAAGCTTCTTCAGGACCTGAGAGAATACTCTCAAAACCAATTCCCATTACCACCCTTTGATTCCAAGTACTAGAACTTTGCAAAATGCTGCTGTGTCCATATGCAAGGGTGGAATTGTGGCATGTAAAATTTTGATATTTGACAACACTACTGATACCTTCTTTAAATATTTACAAGTGCCACAAAATTAAAGAAATAAAATCTCTGTATTGTTGTTTGAGTTTCCAGTGTTGCTTTTCATCAGCTTAGAGTTCTGTCAGTCTAGTTTTAGTGACCTCATGACAGATACGCAGTTCAGATATGCAACTGCTAAGGAGTTTGCCTTCATCGATTTCTGAACACTTGTCTCCAATTACTTCAGCAATTACCAATGTCAGGTTTTGCTAACAGGGTCCCTACTTTACTCTCCTTCAGATAAATAACCTCACTACATTCAAAATATTTTCACTACCTTCATTGTTTCTGAGTATCACGTCAGTGAGAACTCATCCAACTGGAAACTACTTGTAGCTGTAAAAAAGCACTCCCCTGATTACATCGATATGAAACTGTGTTATGGGACATCTTCGGTGGTTCAGACATGACAGTGCTGAACATGAAATGCTTTTTGTTTCACTCATGACACTGTGAACTTCTTTAGGCTTTGGCTGCTTAGTGGTAGTCAATATACCTCAATACAAACAAGCTACAATCACGAAGGGTTACATGACACTTAACCTATTATGATGCTTTACATTCTTGGTACATGCAGTCTAGGACTTGATTGGATAATTATCCATTGGGATCCTGTTTTCCTGCAGGAACACAACTGTGCCTTAGAAAGTGTTCTTCCAGCTGTTCAGCTGGACACAAGGAGATAAAAGGGACGCAAATGAGATAGTAATTCCACATGATAGAAAAGAGGGAATGGAGAGGACAGAAAACTGGCCATTGTACATTTAAAAAAGGAATGAAACCAGATAATTAGAAATACTGTCTGCAGAGTGCTGAGAGCCCTGGTCATAACTGACATAGTGTAAATAGCCTGACACACCGATAAAGCTTCCAAACAATCTGAAAAATAAAGCAACGCTGCAATGTAAGTGCTTCTATCTCAACAATTGAAGACCACAACATTCTAAGAGTAGATCCAAGGATATTAAACCACTGAAACACTGAGGTTTTTCTTTCCCTAAGCAGTGAAGTTTTTAAAACATAAAGATCAATCCTGATGGGGATTTTTTATCTCTTCAGGTTTCAAGTAACCTTAACTCTGTATCACTCAGGCTGTGGGAGCAGAAGTTTTGCAGAAGCTAATGTGGCATTAAACTAATCACAGCTATATGTTTGCAATGGTGAGGTAGGTGCCATTCTGTGAGGCATTCAGTAACTTCATATGGTTTGGAATTCTCCAGGTACACTGCTTGCTGTACCTATGATGGTTACATAGCAGCTCAGAAGACTTCTGCACATTCTATGATGCATGAACTGAAAAGCACTTCTAACACTGAAAGCAGAGTAAGATTTTTCAAAAGCATTTTGGAAGCAAGATACAGAACACTGTCCAAAAAAGATGAGCAAGGCTTATAAAATGGCTCTCAATTGATTACTAAAAATAAGAAATGCATCTCACACACACAAGCTTGCTCATACCTACACTGTGAAGAGGGCACTCACTTAATTCTTAATTCTTAAAATTCTTGCTGTTCAGACCTAGAAATATATTTCCTGGGTTTTGTGGGACTCCTATTGATGAAGAACACTTACAACTGGGAATTCTGCTGACACTACATTTTCCAGATGTTTTGTCCATCGCTTAAACACAGAAACAAAAAGTTTCTTTTTAAAGTCAGAGACAAAGTGAGTAACAATCAGGTACTAGTTAATGCCAAGGTTTAATATGAAATTACAAACTGTATGTTCAATTTACAAAGCACCACAAGGCTCATCAGTTTCCTTCTGAAAAGATTCAACACTTCAGAACTGAGAATATTAGTTGCATATTCAAGCACAAACACATACAATAACAAATATAAGAATAAAGTAACTATATTAAATGCTTAAAAGTCAGAAAACTTTAAATGATTGTCCTTACACTGTCAGTAACAAGCACTGTCATACCCTATGCAGGCTTCAATGCTCTTATTTGTAAACAGAAATATTAAAGAGAAGGTTTGTTCTGTAATGTGCATTTAGCAAGGAGCACAAGAAAAGCTGTGCTGCTCCAAGAATCATTCTCTTCCCCTTATTCAGTCTTCCTTAAGTTAAGAGAATTGCTCCTCTAGTTTAAGTCAACCATACACTTAAATATGTTCCTGAATTGAGGTCTCAATTACTGAAGTAAGCAGCTCCAGCTGTAAATATTCAACATGGAACAGACATGTTGCTAAAGGATTTACCATTTCAATCATTTTTCAGGGTAGAAATACATCTTGAAGTAAAAATAGAAACCTATGCAACAAAAAGTCACTGAAACAATTTCTACTCAAACTTCTGCTGGCTTGAGACCAAATATGCAATGTTCCTGCTAGAAAGAGGAATTCCTCCATTGGCATGAAAACAAGGCAAATCTAACTCTGTGTTAAACTTCATTCAGTATCTGCCATATATAGACCTTCCTCCAGGAAAGTGCAGAAATTCAACAATCATGGCCTCGTACAACCGATATTGAGACAGGCTGTAGCTCAGAAGAAAATCTCTTTTTGTCATGGGCTTTGGGGATGGAAACAGCTTGGCAGGAAAATAAGGGACCAAGACCGTGATGATGCTCATTGTTTCTTTTGGTTTGCCTCAACAGGGACATGACTGCCTCTGCTGCTACTCTTCTGCATATGGACGGCTTCATTGTTAAGAGAGAAGACAGAACAGATACTAACTTTTCACATCTCTAGGAAGGTGAGAAAGCAAACAAAAAGCATTCTTGTGCTGAACAATCATCTGATCAGGGCAGTGGGTAGAGGTAGAGCACCCCACACCCTGTTTAAAGAATTAGAATCATAGAATCATTAGGGATTGGAAGGGACCTCAAAAGATCATCTAGTCCAATCCCCCTGCTATGGGCAGGGACATCCCACCCTAGATAA
>JAOXOE010027074.1:0-19496 GCA_028565055.1 Phoeniculus purpureus
AGGAACATATCCAGGTGGGTTTTAAACGTCTCCAGAGAAGGAGACTCCACAACCTCCCTGGGCAGCCTGTTCCAATGTTTATAAAAATGTGAAGGGCGGATCATCTAATGATAGGACAAGGGGCAATGAGTGTAAGCTGGAACAGAGGAGGTTCTACATCAATATGAGAAGAAACTTCTTTCTGGTGAGGGTGACAGAGCACTGGAATGGGCTGCGCAGGTGGGGTGTGGAGTCTCCTTCTCTGGAGATGTTTAAAACTCGCCTGGATGTGTTTCCAGGCTTGATCTAGGTTGTCCTTCTGCGGCAGGGGGATTTGACTAGATGATCTTTTGAGGTCCCTTCCAGTCCCTGATGTTCTGTGATTCTGTGATTCTGTGAAGAATGTATTGCAATTGATGGATTACTGGGAAAAATGGCCATGGGCTGTGACATTGGTAAAGTGTAATTAATTAGCCAGGCAGTTTATTCAAGGCACAAGGACTGCAGACAGTTAAATTGCACAGAAGGATTTTAACTTTGCATGCTGCATAATTGAGCAGTGCCATTAAAATGCAGGAAGAGGACAGGGGAAGGAGACTTCACTTGTCTGTCAAGATAAATCTGCTTGTTATATAAAACAAACAGGAAAACAAAACCCACTATGGCTTAACTGTCTTCAGTATTTTTAGAAGCGTGTCAGATGTTTGTGGTAGACTTACTATTAAAATTAGTGATTTCTTCATGCTTGTGCTAAGGGTTCTGTGAATGTTTATGATTTGACTGCCTCTTTTTATCGATAAAATAGGTGGTGTTTTTATATATACCTACAATGTTTAAACCTTTCTGGGGGAGACTTTGTATTTTTGCTTATATATTTATGTGTGCTGGAAGCCACAACACTTTGGTTTTGTTTTTTGCTTGGTGACTTGTTTATGTTGGCACATAATAGTGACAGACAGATTTTGTGTGAAAAAGTAATGTGAATTTTAAGGGCTACTTAAAATTTCTTACATCTCTTTTTATTATGTTGTTTTAAAGCTGCATTATGCAGCTATTTCTGAAGGAACAGATTCCTCTCTATTTTTTTTTCTTTCTTTCTGGTGTTTATACAGAGGTTTATCAGCACTGTCTTTCCTTTTGCTTTTTTGGTCTCAAATAATTTTCATGTGTCATTCTCCTGAGATCTGGATTCCTTTTAGAAGGAAGGAGAAGGGTTAAATAGCTTGGTGCACTGTGCCTTTTTTTACTTGTGCTTTCCTTGTGTCACTAGCCATGAGCAGCTACACTGCAGGTTTTGATACTCAGATGAGGGTCCTTTCCACCCTTAATGATTCTGTGATTCTGTTTTGGGGAGTGTACACAACAAGAACGTTCTCCTTGGAGCCTCTGGACTTCATCTGCAGCCTCAGGAGCTGTGACATCTCTCAGTGGGTTTTTTTCCAGACAAGCTTTTTCTTGCCAAAAATCCTAGCCAATACTGCACAGTTATTGAGTGGGTAATTGAAGGAGCCAAGCAAAAAGGTGATGCTTCAATGTGCTTTCTTCTTCCCACTCACTTCATCTGTGCCTTGCCTAATCTTTCCCTTGATGCTCTTCATCCAGCCTTCCAGCCTGTAGTGGCAAGACGCTGAGGGAGCTGATGCTATTTGTTTTAGTCATGAGGGCTGTAACATGGGGGATGTTTATGGTCTGACAGCATCATGGTTCGTGCTTTCTCAGTAGCTCCTGCAGTGCTGCTTATCGATATCATTTCAGATGAGTCTTGCAAAGAAATTATTTCCTTAATGACTCTGTCTGAAAGAAGTAATACAACTGTTTTACTGTTCTGCTCATCCTTGTACACAGGGTGTTTGATGTTTGCTGCTGCAAAAAGCAAATGCCTGAATAGATTTCTGCATCTAGTGTACTAAGGTGTACAGATCACCCTCAACAGTGCATCTTGTCACTCTTCACCTTGATCTGACATGATAGTCACAATATTCTTGTTTTAGTTTACCAGAATCTGATGTTTGTTAATCTCCGCACGATCTGACACATCTCTCCCTCCCTCAGGAAAGGAAGGATGTCAGTGGCAGTGAAAACCAGAGATGGAGGGAGAGCTGAAGAATTGTGGTGCTATTCAGTTAATGTGTCCACTTAGCATTTTTGTAGCCAGTGCTGTTTTACGTTCTTGAAGAATCAGTGTTTGAGTCAGCAAAGTAAAGACGTGCACAAACAGAAACACAGCCAGTCTTTGTGTGGGAAGTGTCAGAAAGAAAGAACTTTGCCTCTGCTCTCACCTTGTTGGCAATTGTTCAGAAAGATTTGCTCACGTAGCCTGAAGTCTAGTTCTTTGCGACAGGGTACTTACATGAAGCTGTGCTTCTGAAAAGCACTGTGTCATGCTGCGACTCTAGGGGCAAAGAGTAAGAGCGCGGATTTGCAGTGCACCTGTGCAAAGTAGCGACACATAGTTATGCTGGTTTTAGGTAGTTCAGGGAAAACGTGGCACCTCCTCCAGGTAGCTGCTCTCTTTCTAAGGAGAAGTCATATGAAAGGTAGGAAAATTGCTTTAATTTATTTGTTTAGAGTTTGAGTTGATTGTGAGGGTGCATGTGAACAGAAGTGTCACTCTTACAGAGGAAAACATCTGCAAATTGTGAGGGTTTTACAGCTTTGTTTTGTGCCAGAACCACTTGGCTGAGAATGCTTCGGTCCTAAGACCCCTTTGGTTCATCCAAAGCTTCGTGGTCTTTTAAGGTCAAAAGAAATGTAGCTGCCAGAGTGATTAATTTAAACTTTATTATCACTGGAACTCAATCTATTAATTTTCTGGAAGTTAGTAAGAAGACCAGGAGCCAAAAAGGGTCTTGAACTTGGGCCTGTTGAATTGAAGCCTGTTAATAGTCGGAAACCTTGGTGCAAGGAAGGAGCATTAGAGTGGTTGACCCTGGAGGAGGAGGTTTGTGGATTTTTTGCAGTAGGTCTTCTCTGGGAAAGGAATGCCTGGTTTCATACTAAGTTGGAGAGAAATGGTAATGTTTTCAGAAAGTGATATCACATGGTCTTTCCATTGGTGGACAAAAAGGGGTAGTATGGGAAGCAGAAGCAGTATCTTTATTCTCCAAAACTGTTCCCATCAGTGCTCCATCCTTGATTCTGCTCTTGATCCTTGAGATTCTGCTCTTTGTCCATGAGCCAGTTTCTTGTTAGTGTTGAGATGCTGAGAGATTGTTGGCAGCTACATCACCTGAAAAGGGATTAATCCTTCCCTGCTTTCCTTGCTTTTAGGAAGAGTCGTTCTTCTTCTGTGCCTCATTTTGGTAACAGTTAATAAACTGTTGAAGATACTCAAGCGTATCTCCATGTTGACTCAGTTAGACTTGACCTCACCCATTCTGAGTATTTCCTGACCAGACTGAATTACCTTTCTCTGCCAGCACCCAAGAACTAGAAGGAGAATGCAGAAATTGCAGGGCTGGCTTCTGTTAGCATATGGCTTAACCCAAAGGCTTCTTGATTTTGTGTTATGAAACTCATAACAGCAAGGACATTGCTCCTGAATTGCTTTGTGTTGCATTTTCACTGGTCAAGAGTGCGGTTCGTGTTGCTAAGTACTACTGTTTTCAATTAGGAGAGAAACCAACCCCCATAATCCCAGCAGAAACTCTCATTCTTCTAAAACTGTGATGGAATTTTTAGCTTCTGTAGTCAAGACATCTTTCAGGAAATAACTAAAACCTGGCTTGGAAACTGTACAGGCGACTTCCAGGTTGTAGCAGTTACTTTCTTTGCCTGATCGAGTGGTTGTTGGTAAAACTAATTGCTTTTTCCCACCTAACAGCACTAAATAGTTTGCTTTGTTGTGATATATGATTTAATGTATGTGAAGAGCATGTATTTTCATAGACACGTGTGCACTTCCCCAGTGGACCTTAGTGAGAAACAGAAAATGATGCTGCTTGAAGAGTGTTCCAGAGTACTTCTGCTCTGGAGCATAAGGGGCTCAGGTTTGGACTCCTGTCCGTGTTAAAAGCCACAGACGTTCTGTAGAAGGTGTTCTGACTGCTGGCTTTTTGTCAGTTTTACGTCCTACTTCATATGTGATTATAAATCTGACAAAAGTTTCAATAAAAACACGTATCTTTTCCACCTCTAAAGTAAACCGGGGTATATTGTTAGTTCAGTCAACATTATCTGGAATGGCAAGTCTTTCACGTAAAAATTGAGTTGCTATTGGATGCTTTCTCAAGTCAAGAAAGAATATAGAGATATGTCTGCCTGGAAATAAAAAGGCAGAATTAGTCCAGATATAATTGCACATAATAATCAGTCTTTCTGTGATTTACTGGAAGGCTTTCAAATAAAATTACCTTCCTCTGGACAATTGTTTCCATCCCTATGTGTCCACAGTAGCTGTATAACTTGAGATCCAGGTTTTGGGAAGGCTCATTACACTTTTGACCCCTGAAATGGCATACAAGGCTGTATCTCATTTACAGTCATTCTGCTATATGATGCTATTTGAGAGAGAAATAAAGTCAGCATGGTTTGAATCCTCAGGTTTTTGTATTTCAGTATTATTAAACAGATTTGTCACCAAGATCTCCAGGGTATTTACTTTATCTGTTCATGTGAGGGCTTTGTAATAGTTAGCTGGACCCTGTGGACTTCATGAGTGTAAAGCAGGTAACTAAACCTGTGCTGCTGTTGAAAGCATTAAAGGTCTCAGGGGAAAATGTCACCGCTGTGTATATATGCAGTTAGCTGGATGGTCTTGTGTTATGTCATCCATGTCTGGGGCTGGTAATTCCTCGTCTCCAAAGGAGACAAAAACTTCTCTCAGTTTTTTCAGACATAAAAACAGTCAAAGAAGACCTAGTGCTTTTCTTCCGAGCTTCCATCTGAATTGTGGTGATGTCTCTTTTTGTGCCAGTTCAAGAAATTATTTTAGAGCAGCTGAATGTTTCATGGAAATAACAAGCATTCAGCAGGAGAGCAGCTGTCTCGCTCTCTGTGGTTCTCTCTCTTTCTTCCTGCATTTTGAAGTAAAAAGAAGGCAAGCCAAAAATATCATGCTGAGAAGAACCCAAACTTTTGCGCTTAATGTATCCTAAGAGGCGGCTGCTGCTCTGTCTCCTGCTTTATGGGGGAGAAGCAATAAACAGGAAGAGCACACGGAATGCAGAATGCTAATAATACAAATAAATGGACTGCAAAATGTTGCAGCTCAGCCTTTGCAAGGCTGCCATTTTTGGCTAGGCTAATGAATGAAAATACTTAAAGGCAGTAATTTTCCAAGTATTTCCTAAGCCTACCCACATAAATGGAAGGTTGATCCATCATTTTGTGTATTAATCAGTCTGTGGTTCAGTTAATTTTGGATCTGCAAAGTAGATTTATCTCTATTAGTGTGATGGCATTATGGCGACGACTGCAAAGGCTGTTCCTATCATGAATAATAATGTTTGTCCAGATGGCTAAATCAGGGCAAACAGAGCTAATTCAACTTCCTTGAGCTGCTCAGCATCTTCTGACAATGCAAATGCAGGTTGGCTTTGTTAGTGTTGTTGCAGAATTTAATATCCGAGGTACAGTGCTCAGGGGTGAGACAAGGGAGGAGGCTGAAGGAAAAGTAAAAAAACATGAAGACAGGTCTCAACTTTGAAAAGGGGAATGTCAAGGAAACAACGCTGGATGATGTGACTACAAATGCAGAGTTACTCAGGGTAAATGTTAGTGACATCGCTCATTCCACAAGGCACATGTGTCAAATAGAAGAGGAACCAGAAAGGCAAATGAAAACAAAATGCTGAAAGAACAGGGTTGGTTTGCAAAGTGGGCAGGTGGAAGAGGAATCTTCCAGTCTTGGGAAACACAGCCCTGGAGGATACTGAGAATTGAAAACATAAGTTTTTGTGAATCATTCACAGTTTACTTGGTCATAAGATGCTGGTGAGATATCTGCCCTTGGCTACTATTATGCTCTTGAGAAACTCCTCACTGAGTTTGGGAAAATTAAAAGGAGTTCTTCAAGTGCAGCAAGTCTCACTGTCTGGCTGGTGCGTCCAATGATTATGAAGGATCTTTAATATGAACTAGAAGAAATAGTAATGTCTCTGTCTTAAGTCTTGAAAGGCAGCAGTATTCTCCTGCAATGCGTTTTGACAAAGGTTTAGAAGCATTCAAAAAACGGTCAGGTATGGTTTACATCTGCACCCTACAGCTGACCATGAAATAACAAAGACCTGCCAACTGCTTTGAAGAGACCTAGGTAGGATGTTTCTTCCAGAGGGAGATCATGACTCACTAGTCTCTCAGAAGTCTTTGTATGTGTCATTAAAAGTGATAGCTGGAAAAAAGTAATCCTGAATGGTGTATTTAGTTCTGAAACAGTGACACATTCCTGTGTGAATAGGCTTCCCTCAGGATCTCCTGGCAGAAATACCTGCATGTGCACTTCGGCTTATTGGGGATATAGTCTTTGCATGAATGATTTGGCAGATCTAGGAACCCCAGCAAATTATAGCAATAGCTGTGATACTTACTGTGTTTGGCTAGGTTGGCAGTTCGGGGAGAAGAGCTTTCCAGGAATCAGTCTGCTGAGGGGAAGTCTAAGTAGTCAATTTGCTTTACGAGAACAGGGACAGTGGTTTTGTCTTTATGCCACACTATGTTTTAAATCATTTTCTATTTCCAAATACTGCTGTTTAAAATACTTACTATTGTGAGATACCAACATTTACAGATTGCATAGAGTTTGTATTACTTCTGGCTGTGGAACTCTTGGATGTCTCGTGTCCAGTAGAGCTCAGTTTGCTGGACTTGTCCATTAAGCTGTCTTCTAGGACACTTAACCCTTTGCCTATGTAATCTGATCAGTTACTTCCTAGAAAAGTTTTGTGTGGTCACTGTCCTTCCAGCTGCCACCTGTTCTATGGGAGAAGGAAGTCAAATATCTCGAGAAATAGCTCAGTGGACTTACAGGCAACTTAGGGAGGAATAGAGCACTGAGCTTTCCTGACAGACATTTCAGAACATTTCCGTGTATCCAGGTGTTGAAATGTAGTCTGTTAGTACACCTTGCATAGTCCTACAATGGAGGTTCTGTCTTTCTGTGAAAATTTTGATCAAATTATACTCAGATAGAGTTTACTAGACTCATTTTCAGTGCTGTTTTAATTAGCGGAGTCTGCAAGTCGTTTTACTGCCCTCAGTTGTCGGATGTACATTCTCTGTAAAAAGTCAGAAAGCTTCTTTGAAAACTCTGGATCAACAGCTGCAAAGCAGATGATCCTTTTCCAGCCTTTCAGCATCACAGTATTGTAATCTCTCACCTTAAAAGTGCTATCCCGAAGTATCCTCCAGGGGCTTTACATTTCTTTTAGTGGCTATAGCAAGTCCAGCTTCTAATTCTTCATCTCGGACTTAAAAGCTCAGTTGTTGCCTGGATACAGAACGATCACTCATGTTTCTGAAAATGCATTGATCAGATTTTTTGTTTGTTTGGGTTTTTTTTTTAACCAGCAATGTTAGAAACTTTAAGTGTTAATGCTATGATGTTTAGCATCTTGTTTTATCAATGTGTTTCTGTAGCAGTATTGACCATCACTTTGTACCACCAAGTACTGAGATAGTTCCATTGTTTACCCCTCATAGAAACACTGAGTCATTGAGCACATTATTGCTGGGATTGGGTTATCAGTTATTACAAAAGTCAAAGTGACTCGTGACTGTAGTTCTGGAAAGCTTCTTTGACAATGAGGACCAGCAAAGATGTAGGAATAGACAGTGGCTGGGTTCCCTGCAGACAAGGTCAGTGCAGCTTCATTGACTTAAGCCTGCAAATCATAACCATTTCATTTTCTCAGCTACTTCATGCAATCAGATCTGTTGAGGTGGCAGGAGCTCCCACTTTCCTACTGGGCTACTACATTCAAATTACCATAAAGCTTGAGCATTCTTGCAGTTTGTGAGTTCAATTTACTTAAATCAAATGAAATGGCAACAAAGCGTGTTTTCTGAAGAAATAACATCACTACTAGAAAATTATAGTTCTCTCACAAAGTGTTGGGCCTCTTGAGCCAGATTTTCAGAGCACCAGCTCTTTGGTTGCTCCATCATAGCTCTGTTCATCTCAGTGCTGCCAGATGATTTTGTTCTAGTACCATCACTGCATCGTGGCATCAAAACAGCATTAGTGACAGTTCAGCACAGCAGATGCACGTGTAGCTCAGTCAGTGAATAGGTTCAAGTTCTTCCTCTTGGACTGAGGGGGTTTTTTGTGCTTCTGGGCTGTTCTAACATTTATCACAAAGTTGAGACTTCAGAGCAGAATGCCTCATTATTTTGTTACCACGTGTCTTTCAGGAATCGGTACATTTTAGACTGCTAATTGAAGAGCCTTTGAAATCTTGGGCACTAAAGGAACTACAATCTTGAATGATAGTTTCATGGATAATAGTTTAACAAGTGGTTTTAGCTGAAAAAGGTTCAGATGAAAAAACATTTTCCTAGACTAGCTCGTGAAACTCATCACAAGTTATTACAGAGGCTAAGAGGTCGGCAGGTTTCAGAGAAGGGTGTTCTTCAGGTATTTGGATGTATTATAGTAAATAATCACCCTAGGCCTGGGTTTCATGGAGAACCCAGGCAGAACCCAGCTTAGGACTAAATCCAACTTTCAGCTCTTGATATTCAACTTGTGTTGAAGTAAGAGTCTTCCTCAGAGTTGAACTTTTGAACCCAGAGCCCCATCAGTCAATACGCTTAGAAAACTGCGTGAATTATCCTAATGCCGTATATCACAGATCTCCCTTCAAAGCGTACAGCATCAGGGCACTGTTAGAGACTGCTTTCCATTCGTATGACCTTTAATCAGCTACAGCTTCAGCGTAATGCAGAATTTGTTATGATTTGCTTGATCTGTTGTGTGACAGACTCATGCTTTGAGTGTATTGGGTAATTTAAGGTCCTTTGTTATCAGATTATGTGTAGTTCTACAAATGCAATTCTACAAGTAGTAATGCTTGTAGGAACAGTTGAAATAATGAACAGTACGAAAGGAAAGGAGATGAGTCAAGAGAAAAGGTGCCGAACAAGGGGCCAAAGAGCCACTTGAAAATAAGTACTTTTTAAAAATTTAATTACTATTATTACAATTCAGCTTTTGTGTATGTGACTTTTGTGTATGAACTATGACTTGTTCATTACCTTCTTCCAGTGTTCCCTCAGACCTCCTAGGTCTCTAAATACCTGAGAAATATTAATTTAGGCAGGAGCAATACAATCTCTTAATTTCTCCGTTGGATCCTTCAGGCATGCCCTGTGGCTCAACTTATTTGCTGAAGGTCAAGAGAGTTTTATTCATCTGACATAAGTTGCTTGAGTGTGGCATTTATTACTTGAGTAATGTTATGGATGATAACACCGTTAGACGCTTTTACAGCTTCAGCAGGCGTTCAGCCAGCAGGACTATCAGATTGATAAACGCTTTGATCTTAAAGCTTGTATTGCTACAATAATCATGAAACTTAAAGCTGCTCCTTGAAACCTATGGCTTGGCTAAAGAGATGAAGTGTGCTCTGACATTTTGAGGTTGCTAAAGAGCCCGCTCAGGTTCCGGTGCAAGAATTAAGATGCCAGATGCAACTCTTCTGATCTGAATTGGAAATTACTGTACGTCTTCATAATTTAGAATGAATTGCTAACCAAAAGAACTAGCTTTAGAGTGAGATGAGACTGAACTCTGTGGGTCCCAACATTTTGTACCTACTCAATTACGAAGTGTTTCTACTGGATTTTAAGAGATAGAACTCTCATATAGCTATTTTCAGAAATAATAGTTTCACCTGCTCTGTCTGGGTATTTCAGCTACAGAACTTCTAGGAGACTGGTAAAAAAAACTAACCTACAGAGAAGGATGAAAAGTGGTGTGAGAAGCTAGTAATGACAACTGGATTTTGGTTGTATAGCAGAAGTTTGTTTTGTAGAGATCTGAAAGAGAGCAGTTATGTTCTGAAAGGAGGTAGTGAAAGTGGCTGTGCGGGTAAGAACAGCTGAGTAATGAACAGTCTGAAAGGAGATGGGATGATATCAGTGGAAGAAGAGTAGAATAAAGGACCACAAGGGAAGGGAGCTTGAGACAAGCAAAGGTCAGTTTCATCTTTTTATATCTAAGAGTAGCGATCTGAGGCTTGCAGCAAACTTTAGCCACTGTTTTAACCCAGCAACTGTTCAACACAAAAATATTTGTAACGTGTAATCGCAAGAGCTAAGGCAGCCAGATACTGTTTCTTTCATGGCTTCTGGTAATGCCAAGCAACTCACTGATTTTCTTAATACTTTAATGACTTCACTGGAGGAGTTCTGTTAAACTGCTCTTCTGGTCTACAGCCTAACGTGTTTCCCAGTCATCACGTTTATCTTAAGAAGCACTGCATTCTTTTTCTATTTTTGACTGAGACCTTTCAAGTCACCCTTCCTTTCTGAACCTTTCAAAAGGGCACCCATGAGAATTGCTTCCCGAGTACCATCATAGAAGTCTGATACAATACACAGGCTGAATGCTGAAAGTCTGGCATGACATCTCAGAAGGGAGATACAAAGAAAGACCCCTGATAGCAGAGGTTGATGAGGGTGGTTGGAGGCTTTGAAGAGCAACTGGACAGGGAGACACTAAGAGGTGATGATTCTTCAGCTTGGAACAGAGATGACTAATGGATTAGGTAACAGAGATCTGTGAAACTGTCACCAGTATTGAGAATGTAAGCAGGGAACAATTATTCCATATTTGTGCTAGTGAGAAGAGGTACCAAGTGTTACAAGTGGAATTATCATTTATTAAAGAAGAGGGAGTGGTTTTTTTGGTGGTAGCTACGTGAGTGTGCAGGGGATGTACCTGCTCAGTGCATCTTTATACTCTTCTCCAAACACTTGACCACTGTTAGAGGTAACATACAAGGCTAGATTAATTTTTGACCTGGGCACATTATTGTGAGAATCTGAAATTTGCAAGTGCTGGAAACAGATAGTAGACTGAAGGGCAAGTACAAGATTTGACTTCATTTCAGCTTCATTTTGAATTCTGGCTAGTTTTCAAGTTGCCTTTAAACTTGCTCTTTAGAACATCTTTACTTCATATGGAATTACATGACAGCAGCAGCCACCTTGGCTGATGCATTTACCATTTGGTGGATTTATTAGTTCTTATTTCGTGATACTTTTCTAAAATTCATCAAATATGCAAGATCTTAATGGCTTAAAACCAAAGACAGAGAACAATTATAAAAAAGGAATTGTAGGTTCCAGTCAGTCTGGCTTCAGTCAGTGCGCAGTGGCTACAGAGTAGGAGCAAGAAAAAAACCCTGTGTTACCCATTTTGCATTTGAAATGGTGGGTAGAAGCTCTTCTTCTCTTCCTGAATGTGTAACGTAGTGCCTTTTGTTTCAGCTCTGATAATCTACTTCCAGTTGACTGATCATATTGCTTTTTGCCTTTGTTTTTGGAAGACATTATGCAAATAAGTGAATAACTGTTGAAAGCAACAACCTGTTGTTATTTTATGACTTGTGTTGGTTTCTGACACTAATTTTAGTCATTTCTGTATAATCCAAGGATACTGCAGAACGTGTGGTAGCCCTTCTGCCAACTTGCTGTAGTTGTAGTAGTGCCCAAGTTCAAATAAAGTGCAGTGGCTCATACTGAAGTGAACAAAATGCACCACACTGTGAAACATAACTTGCCTGCAGATCTTAGGCACTTACCTCTAGACCCTGCTGCTTTGACTTCATGCTTTATATACATCTTTGTCTTAGGTTGCGGTGCCCTGTTGTGGCACCATCTCTCATTCCTGAATGCTTTGTTTTCATTTAATTGCAGCAGAGCTGATTAATTACAGGATGCATTTGGAGGGTCCAGTGACTGACATTTGGTGGGACTAAGGACTGTTCTTTTATTTCAGGTACTGTTTGGCACCGCTGATGGACAGGTAATTGTCATGGACTGCCATGGGCGAATGTTGGCCCACGTGCTCCTTCATGAGTCAGATGGCATCCTCAGCATGTCCTGGAACTACCCCAGCTTCCTGGTGGAGGACAGCAGTGAGAGTGACACAGACTCCGACGACTATTCACCACCACAAGGTAGTGTGTGCCTGTCCTTCTGCTTCAGCTTTGCAAGCATTCCAAAGACACCTCAAACGTCAGAAAGTATAAGCATACAGGGTAAATCAGATGTTTATATGTATATGTGAAATCTACAGAAATTAATGGGTTTAATTGCACACAGCCAAGAGACTGGTACGCTTGGATTTGCTCTGGCCTCCTGCTAACTGTTAGAAATGAGTTGGTACAGAAAGCTCCCTCTCACAATCTGATGACAGAGTTCTTCAGATCTTTCTTAGTGCTGCAAGCTGTTGCTGTCACCAGTGTGAGTGAAAAGACAGCCTTGTTTATCAGTTCAACCTTTGAACCTGCTAACTGACTTTATCAGTTGTTTCTTCTTTGTCTGGTATCTTCCAAGAAATTCTTTATCTGTGGGTCTTGTTTAAGTCTTACTCGGACTGATCAAGATTAGACTGTGCTAGGTTAAAGGTTGGACTCCATGATCTTAAAGGTCTTTTCCAACCAAAGCAGTTCTACAGTTCTGTGAAATTCCATAGAAGGACTGGACATTAAAATATTTCCTGCAAATACACATGGTAGAAGAAGAGTTTCTGGAGCTGCCTGCAGTCACTGATTCCCATGCTTCAGAGAACATTGCTAGTTCAAGGGTTAGGAAGAAATCCTTCCCTCCCCTTAAGTATAGCTATAACTCCTGGGGTAAAGAGTCATCAGGCAGTGTAACAGGGAGGTGATTGAATTGCCATCCCTGGACACGTTTAAAAGTCATGGAGATATGGAGACATGGAGATATGTGGACATGGTTTAGTGGTGGGTTTGGTACAGTTAGGTTAATAGTTGGACTCCAGTGATCTTGACGGTCTTTTCCAACATAAATGAGTCTGTGATTCTATTCTGTGAAATGTTGTGTGCTTAAACTCTCTGGAAGTTGTCCAAATACCAAAGACTTAGGACACCAGGTATTCATTCACAATAAGCCCCGTCCTTCTTATTCAAGTATTGCTAGTAGTTCTTGTTAAGGCTGCTGGTTAGCCTATAAAGTCTAGGTAGGCTGTGCCTTGTTTCAGTGTGTGAAGTCTGAACTCAGTTAAGAACTAAATGAATATACCAGGTATTGTACAATGAAAAATGTAACTTCAGAATAGGTAGAAACAATACCAAATTTCGTCTCAGATCTGAACCATTGAGTTGGGGACTCTTAGATTCAGGCAAAGAAGTGCGTGCACATGTCAATATAATAACTGTATGTATTTGACCAACACTGGTAGAGGATAATGTGATCGTCCGCTAAAACGTTGGAGACATTGGGCAGCTGACAATGGAGAAGGATTGAAAACCAGCACTGTCTAACGTAGCAGCATATGAATGAATCACTTCAGGTGTACTGCAGTAAGAATTTGTAAAGTAGAAACACTGGGGTTTCACAAAAGCAGACAAAGCAGCTAGATAAGCCTGCATTGCTCTTGCCCACAGATGTTGCAGAAATAAGCAGGTAGAGCTTGATTCTTGGAATCACTCCTTGATAGTGGTGTCATTACTTCTGGTTGGTTGCCTTTTTGCTCACTCAAGAACCTTGTTTTTGCAGATGGACCAGCTGCATATCCAGTCCCAGTGCAGAACACCAAGCCACTACTTACTGTCAGCTTCACATCAGGAGACATCAGTTTAATGAACAATTACGATGACTTGTCTCCTATTATCATCCGCTCAGGGTTGAAAGGTACGAAAGGAAGCCATGTCACCCTCTTCCTGTGCTCTGTTTTCTTGTGTTTTTAGTGAAGTGTGTATGCTTTATGTTTTCGCAACCGTCTCACCTAACCCAGAAGCACTCCGGCATCGCCATTGCTGTTTCCATCAGTGACATCTGCTGGTGGAACAGAGGTGCCTGGCTGGCAGAGTTACGTTTGAAAATACATTTCCATTTTTGAGGTGGCAATTTTATGTAGAGCAATTGATCCGCCTGCTGCTTTTCAGCAGGATGTGCTAATATGTTTATGCTTCTCCATGTGAATGCCTTTGCTGCGTAACACTTCCTTTGCATCTCTTAAGTCACAACGTCTCCTCTCATGATTTTGGTAACCAAGTATGAATCACAGTGTTGCTTTGACTCTCACAAATACTGAAAACTTGCAAGAATTAAATCATTCCGAGAGACAATTCCATTGATTAATTACTACGCGTCCTGCTGAGTGATGTGCACAGATTTTTGTATGATCAGTATTCCCTCTAAAATCTTTAAAACACACTGAAAGTTTTTCTGTTCTTACCTATCAAAAAAGTCCCTTGCTTTGCCAGCACTCTCAGTGCAATTTATGGTACTGTGCCTGCAGAGATGTTTTAATTCACTGCAGCTCACGTGCACATGCTTAAATATAGGTTCCACTGATTCTTTTTCATCTCCAAGGTAAACTAGTTCTATAATCTTTTTGTTTTAAAACTAAGCTGTTGGAGCAGACTCTTAGCTGTTCTGTAGCCATGGGTTATTTTTGGTGAAAAGTTGCCCTAGCACCAGCCCAACAGTTTTTGGATTATTCACTCTGTGAGTTTGTTTTAGGAGATTAAAATATCAGCTTTTGAGTTTCTTTTCCACACCTGCCTCCACCTGTGCCAACAGAAGAAGTGCACGGCTGACAAAATGTAGTATCTTGAGGAAACCCTGTAATCTGAAAAACTGTTTCAGCCAAAAGGACACCTGGAGTCTGGGAAACTGAAAACAATTTAGAGAAGCTCCTGTGATAGCCACCAGCGGGTCTGCCCATCATCCCTATAATATTATAGTATTTAGGGTAGGGAGTAGTCTTGAGCTATAATCTAGTTGGGATCAGTAGGTGAGACAAACCCTGTCTTATCCTCTGTTTAGAGTTGCAGAGCTCTCTCTGGCTGAGGATGTCCTGTTGCTCTTTCCTCATTGACTTTCACTAATGAAAAAAATATACCTTAACTACATCCCTGTGTTCCACCAAAATATTAACGTGCCATCTAGAGCAGAAGGATTCCTATTAATTGTAACTGGACTACGTTGTTTTCATGAGTAGATGAATGATGTGCAAAGTCTTGCTGGGTTGGGAGTATGTGTGAGACAAAGGTAATTGGGATATTACTGTCCACTGGTCTGAAGCATTTTTCAGTGGAAAGTATTTTACATACAGGATTATACGGATGTATGCTTTTTCTGTGTCTTCTTATCAAAGTTACTTTCAAGTGGCTGTGATTTTACCGGCTTTTACCACATCCAAAAATATACAGACACTCCCAGCGCAGGGTATCAGTCCTGCATATTTTGCTGAGTGTGGGTGGTCTTGAGTATTGTCTGCAAGCCTTAATGCATGTGGTTTTGTTTGAAATTTCAAGATACTACTTTGTGATCTCTGCAGCGAATGTCCCTATCTTTGTAGGCAGCTGTAGGCAAGCAACTGTAAAGCTTGTTTCAGGCAGTAACATTATAGTTTCACGGTACTACTGGCTTCACAATAGCTATCACTTTACTGGATATTTGATTGTCCAAACCCAAGTTCTTCTCCCGCTTGAACACTTTTGTCAGTTCTAGTGGAGGTCCTGAGCTGTTCGGTAGCATCCTTTCATTGTTCCACACGTTTTAACTCTGTGATCCTCAGTGCCCTGCTGCCTCTGGAACAGCTGAATGACATCTGTTAGTTGGACTAGTTAGCTGCATTTACTAGCTGCAGAGCTATTGGACGTTTAGAGGGCTCTCTTTTTTAGGCTTGCTGATATACCTGCATGTAGTGGTTGGCAGGTAGCTTTGAAGGATGGCTCTGATCCACCGATTCACTTGCAGATGATTACCCTAATTGAAATCTCCATCTGATTTTTAATCACTGTGCTTGTGCTGAGACCTAGGTATCAGTTGAGCTATTTTATGTCAAGGTTCAGTAGTCATTGAAGACGCTTTTGGCGGCATAGCTGTGCTGTAAAGTCAGCATGCTGGCCATGGGGGGAAGCTGCAGCCCACATCACCCCTTCACTGCTTTTGCTGCAGCCTAATTCTAGGTGAGAGAGAGAGAGAAAAATGCTGGCCACGGTCATCACTCGTTTTTATCTTGTTATGGGGAGTGACTGAAAGTTAAGACATGTATCCAAGGGAGACTTTTCAAACTCTGGTAGTTGCATAGTTAATCCAGTTACCAAAAGTGGAGTTGGTGAGCTTGCTTCACTGATTTCTAACCTGCCTCTTATTATACTCTTTGGGAAAGATTAATTCAATCCTACTCTAGGTTACTTAGAGGTTGAGGACTAAAAGGAAAAAAAAGGCATTCCGTGCCTGGCTGTGGAAAAATTGTCTTGAGGGGCATGTGTCCTGCTTCTGATATGTACAGAGGCATAATTCTTATGAGAAATATAAGAAAGTTGGAATAATACAAAACCATTTCAAATTGTACATGAAAGTCCTGAAAATGACAAGCTGACAACTTGAAACGATTTTGAGATCCTTCCTGCCAACTCTCATTTCTCTCCCGCTTCTTCATTTGAAGACAGCTTCTCGCCCACAAATGTCTTCAAAAGGTTCTTGGCAGATTGAGCATCCCAGAGCACAGAAGTTTTGTCTTTACTTTCACAAAATAGCTGCCTTTCACCTCCAGATTAAGAGTAAAATGTTTAAAAACAGGCTGAGTATTCCTTGCACATGCAAATCAGCCTCTGAAACACAAGCAGAAACACAAAATACTGTTTTAGTGCTCTTCTTCAAATGTGACAAAGAGCTGTAGGATAACAAGGGTTTGAAATTGGCATCCCCAAATTAAGCTGTGGGTGTTCCTCATCATCAGGTGCCTGTAGAAGTAACTGATATGTGTATTCATATCCGTGTATATGAGAGATGAAGCAATCAATGCCTGTGTGCTTCTGGCAAACTCCTGCTAGACAAATGAGTGGATTCACAAGTCAGATGTCAAAAGAAAACCTGTGCCATAGAGGCTCTGTGCATTTATTGATAAAAATCCAGTCTTTCTACTTTGATGTAATACTAAACTAGTTTGAATTATGCTAAAAGTTACGTTCTCAGCAGTGTAAGCATGAGGTGGTGCCAGATACGCTGCTTTTTTGCACTGTAGGCTTTGCAAACAAATACTCTGGTGCTCTCTTAAGAGATGGTTTATGTGTAAATTAACTCAATTCCACCTCCTTACTCCAAAGATGTGCATAGGATCTTCGAGTTTTAATGTCTGTAGTAAATTCTTGTCCTTAGCTACTTAGGAGCAACTGCTAATCATGTTCAAAGCTCACCACAGAGCAGAAAAAGAAAGGATTTTTACATGTTTCTTAAAATTTACAAAGTAAAGAATCAATCTCAGAAGTGCATAATTTCAATGAAAAGATTTAGGTTTTTAAACACTTAAGTAACTTTCAAGGACATGATTTAGCTGTTCAAGTCACTTTTCATCACCTGGAATGAATGCTGTTCCTCCTACTTCTGATCAGCAGTTATTGCAGCCTGTCTTTGTGATTTCAGATGTGGTGGTGCAGTGGTGTACACAAGGAGATCTACTTGCAGTAGCAGGAATGGAGAAGCAAAGCCAGCTGGTTGACCTCGCCAGTGGTTCCCTGCTGAAAAGCGCACTTGTCAAATTCTACAATGTGCGAGGGGAACATATCTACACTCTGGAGACACCCGTACAGGTAGGAGGCATTTTACAAGTCAGTTCTCTGCGCTTTGCTGACATGTTGTTCCTACGTTAGATCATTGGTATGGACCTACAATGTGAAGAAGCTTGCAAAACATCATGAGCACTTCCAATAATACAATATAGATTAAAAAGCTCTATAAATAATTATTGCTTTTATTAAGGGAGATGTCCAAGGGTTCATCCGATTCTTATGTATTGTGCAAATATATAAGTAACAGGATATTTCCCAGAGTTGCTGGGCTGTGAATGGATGAGGTGAAAACAGGAAATCCTGTTTATTAGAGCTAAGTGACCAAGGAGAAAAAGCTAGGTAACTTGTTCATGCAGAGCCAAGAGCTGGACAAAAGTATTCCAAGTCCAGTATCATAGCTACGAGATTAGTCTTGGTTATTTCTGTAATCTTCTAATGTACAATCAGCTGATCTGATGCAGCGTTACACTTTTTATGGCATCAGATGAAGAAGTATGAAGCAAAAAGTCTTGTTTCTGTTCCCACCTTCTTTACAGACCTTGGTCGTTTTATTTAACAAGTAAATGTCAGCCAGCGGTCTGTGTGCTGCTTAGAAGCACAACATGCTTCATAGGTCTTTGCTGGTATTTCAGAACCCAGATAAGTGTTTATTTGATTTTCTGCAGAATGAGGCTGACTCTGCTCTGATTTCTGACTGTTACTAGTGAAACCTACTTTATAATAGCGTTGAAATCTAACAGTGAAAGAAAATGCTGTAGGTGCATTTGTTTACGTTTAATGATGATACCATTTATTATCGTTTCTTTTTCAGTACCCTGATCTGGGATGGATACAAAGGGATGCCATAGTAAACCGGCTGCTAAGCTTTTGTGTTTGCATATCTTTAGCATTAACCTTAGTGCTTATTAATGATAGCACTCTAATTTAGATAGAATTTAGTTTTGTAACGTATAAAATAATGATCTCTAAAGCCAACCTAAATACGTACAGTGACATGTAATGCTGATTTAGGTACCTAAAGGGCTTAACCCATACACACAGCTTTACTGTCTCACACATAGCGCTTTCAGTGAAGTAGCACGCACCCTTCCTCTCTGGAGAAAACATATTTATACCAGTGTTGCTTATTCCCAGATCAGGTAAAAAGCAAACTATGTTCTGTTACTTCAGAGTAGCAGTATGTCCCTGTTAGCTATTTAGTGGTGTCAAGCTGTGAAATTGTGGTTTGAGCATTAGAACTGATGGGGTCAAGTTGCCTTAAGGTGTGCGTATGATCGAGCTCTTCTCTTAGTGCCTTGTTCCCAGTAACCTTAATTTCTCCTCTGCTTCTCCCTATGTCGCTTTAACTTCTCTTCATACTTTCAGCTCTTCTCCTTTCTTCTTCACTTAATCAGCTGGCAGAAAGTGTGTATCGTACATGACATGAGGGCTAATTATTCTGCAATTATATGAGCAATTTCAGGGCAGCTAACAGGTCATACAGGAGAGGTAACTGACAAGTTCATACTGTAGTAGTTCTCAAAGTAAAAATACTAATGACCCTGTCTGCTCTTTCCAGCTGATAAGTATCACTCAAATGGCAGATTTAATATCATGGAGGTTTCTTCCCGTATTGTCAGCTTCAGGTGAAAAGCCAACACCATCAGGATTCGTATGCCAGGTTGGAAGTGAAGGATGTGGGGGGGTCAGAGGGATGGTAACACCGCTTAACAGCACAATCACAGATCATTAGGGATTGGAAGGGACCTTGAAAGATCATCTAGTCCAATTCCCCTGCCACAGCAGGACCACCTAGACCAAGTC
>JAOXOE010027075.1:0-19492 GCA_028565055.1 Phoeniculus purpureus
GCAGAGCCTGGCTCCATCCTCCTGACACCCACCCTTTCCATATTTATAAACATTAATGAGGTCACCCCTCAGTCTTCGTTTCTCCAAGCTCAAGACACCCAGCTCCCTCAGCCTTTCATTGTTCCAGTGCTTGACCAACTCCACAGTGATAAATAAAAAATGAAGTAAGCAAACAGTCTTGCTTAAATTAATTTTTCTGATATTCGAGGAGTTACAGATGGTAGTCAACAAGGCAAACCATTACAGAAGCAGGAGATGCTGTATAAATGAGCAGCATCAGCTCTACTTTCACCCCTCAGTTTTCCTTGTGGGATTTTAAGAGTTTCACAAAAGTCACTTCAGTCTGTTAGCAACACAAAGTCTTAGTGCTTGTGTATGTATGGTTTGTTTTCTTAATCAGTCTTGTCATAGGCCCTTTGTTAAAGTGCAATGAATTGAGCCACAATCGCTGGTGTTTAAAATGATTTCAACGACAACAACAAAGTGAGATGATGAATAGATAGCATTGTTTGATATAAAAGTGGTTTGGGTTAATGCAAAAAAACTCTTAAAAAAAATTCTAAGCACATTACATATGAGCCAACACGAATGTTTCAGTCGCTACGGTAGTTCTACAATCTCCAGATCACCATACAATAAATCCAACTTCCCAATTCAATTCTTATAAATTCATTAATATTCCAATAAATTCAATTAATATTCCAATAAATCCAATTCCCTCTATAAGTGAACTTAGTCATGCACTTTAAGGAAAAGTTTCTTTCCTTTCTTTTCCTGAAAAGCAACTTCAGGTCCCGTATCTAGATCTGGGTGAGGCTGGATGCAACCCTGCAGTCAATACTGGTAGAGTTACGTAGCCATACAGCATCTAGTGATTTCAATTGCAGACACATCAATTCTTTTGAAGAACTGAGATTTAAACTTTCCAGAATGTATTTTTGGGGAGATAACGGTCTCATAAACTGTTATGAACCAAGTCAGCCCTGAAATTGCTAATAGAACTCCACAGCTGCATAGCCTCTGGTTTGTTGCCATCTCAAGGGGTCTTGCTTGAGAATTGTACTAAATATACTATTTCTCATTTAAGAAGAGGCCCAGTATGCATCTACAGAAGTAACTACCATATGACTTCTGGAGGTTGTCCTACCATATGACTTCTGGAGAGGGAAACGCCTTCACTTTCACTGACAAACGATAGGATTTTCTTCCAGCTACAGCCTCCAGCGTGGTTTTCCTTCGACGCTTCAAATTAATGAACATTTTATCTTAAACAAAAGAAAAAGCGTGCATTAGATTAGTGACTTTTGGCCTCCAAAAAGACTTGTTCTACTAAAGATAGCAGGAATCCAAATAATTTCAATGTTCCAACATGGCAACAAGAAGAATAAAGCCTAACCTCCTAGAGATCTATAAAACACAGAGCAGAAGTATGCAAGAATATATATAAGAATAAGACTTAGATATAAAAAATATATAAGAAATACAGAGAACAAATACACAAGAAACTGAGATACAGTTCCCAGGCCATGAATCTGCCTAAAGAATATACACTTCAGCCAAATTCACACTGTGCTTCAGTCAGGAAAAGAAGGCACCAGAGATAAGGTGGTCTGTGATACATGGAAAGCTGAACTAGATGATCAGATGACCCTTCCACTCCTCAAGGCCAATCAAGAGTGAAAGATTGTTCCAAATCAAAGAGAATCAAAGAATGTTCCCAGAGAAAATATTCTGCCAGAGAGGATTTAAGGGATTTTCAGAGAAACAGCAAAAGAAAAGGCAGAACTTTTTGTGTCATTGGTAAACAGCTGTTTCATCGAGCAAACAAATCCTTATCACTTCACTGGAACAATCTCAACCTGATGAAATTTGTTCTTTTCCAATCGTACTGCCCCGTGTTTCAAATTCTCTGGCAAGCTGATGGGTTTAACCAGAGGCAACGAACCACAACATTCATGCAGTACGATGGAAAATGTCTTATTTTTTTACTTCAAACTACGCTTGAGCAAAATAAAACATTCAAACAATGATGTGTCCTTTTGATAGCACCCACGGTGTAGTGTCTTCTCACATTATGGGCTGTATAAGGATGTTTGGAATCTGTTAAACATGCGTAGTATTTATTCACACTCAACATACACCTTGCAAATGATAGACAAAATGCAAGTCTGTAGCTTAAATACACAAATCAACTTATAAAGACACAAACCTGATTCTGCAAGCTCTTATTCACAAACAGTTATTCACACGGTTCTTATTCACACAGCTACCCCATAGATGGGGCTACTTTGGTGAATCATAGAATCTTGGAATGATCATGGCTGGAAAGGATCTCCAGGATCAGCAAGTCCAGCCCTCAGCCCAACAGCTCCCTAACCCCTACAGCACAGTCTCAACTGCTCCAGCTACTCAAGTTTTTAAACCCCTCCAGGGACGAGGACTCCACCACTTCCCTGGGCAGTCTCTTCCAGTGCCCAACCACTCTCTCAGGAAACAATTTCTTCCTGAGATCCAATCTAAACCTTCCCTGACACAACTTGAGGCCATTTTCCCTCATTCTGTCATTAGTAATTTGGGAGAAGAGACCAGCACCAGCCTTGTTACAACCTCCTTTACAGTCGCCATAGAGAGCAGTAAGGTCTCCTCTCAGCCTCTTCTTCTCTAGACTAAAGAACCCCAGTTCCCTCAGCCGCTCCTCATAGGACCTGTTTGTCAAACCTCTTCCCAGCCTTATTGCCCTTCTCTGGCCCCACTCCAGCACCTCAGTGTCGTTCTTACACAGTGATGCCCGAAGGTGAACCAGATACTCAAGGTGCAGTCTCACGAGTGCAGAGTACATGGGCACCATTACCACTCTACTCCTGCTGGTTACACCATTCCTGATGCAGGCCAGGATGCTGTTGACCTTCTAGGCCACCTGGACAGCCTGCTGGTTCCTATTCAGCCAGCTGTCAACCAACACCTCTAAGTTCTTTTCTGCCAGGCAGCTCTCCAGCCACTCTTCCCCCAGCCTGCAGTGCTACTGGAGGTTGTTGAGACCCAAGTGCATGGCACTTGTCTTTTTTAAATAAGGCATTACAGGCTAGCTCCAACATTTGCAGCTTATCTGACCTTAATTTTAATCTAAAACTCACTTTCTTACTGCTTCAGTTTATCTGTCTAAGGACATAATGCGTGGTATCATAAACCATCCTCTCTGTGACTCAGCCCAGGGTTTAAACACAGCAAACAGACTGAAATAGTATATAAGACTGCCAGCATGGGGTGCTTAGTCCGCAGCTACAAATGAGAAAAGGTAAACCACTGAAAACACAGAATGTATTGATTATGAGTCATCTGTCGTAAAGGACACTCAGCAACCACCTGCTTTAACACCAACAACACCCCAAAGATCCTGGACAGCACTAACAGGATGCTACAAAGAAAGTGGCTTCTTACAGAGTCCCAGCGCACAAAAGCCCTAAACACACATAATGTTTTAAATCACCCAGAACCTTGCAGTATGGAAGGCCATGGAGAACTCATTTAAGTCTCCCACTGTAAAACCAGAGTAATGAGTTGCAGTATCATGTGTTTGTTTCCTTCTTCTGCTTCAAGTGGTTTAGCAGTTAACTGCTCCACATAGAGCTAGTGATCTGTTTCTTCCTCATTTTTTGTGAAAACAGTTTAATAACCACCACAGAAGACGAAGTCCCACTTCACTGTGACCACAGAACATTAGGGATTGGAAGGGACCCTGAAAGATCATCTAGTCCAATCCTCCTGCCAGAGCAGGATCCCCTAGACCAAGTTACACAGGAACACACTCAGATGGGTTTGAAATGTCTCCAGAGAAGGAGACTCCACGACCCCCCTGGGCAGCCCGTTCCAGTGTTCCGTCACCCTCACTGTGTAGAAGTTCCTTCTCATATTGATATGGAACCTCTATGTTCCACCCATTGCTTTTTGTCCTATCATTGGATGACAGTTGGATGATTTTTCTATTTAAATTTAGCTTGGGATTTTTGTTGTGTTTTTTAGGATTATTTTTTTCCAAGTTATAATTTAACTGATTGCTTCTGCCAAAACTGACTGAGGACTGGGTCATCACATTATTTAGCAGATAGGAGTGATCATGATTAAATCAAGTGTCTACTGCCATTCATACAAAACAGTAATGGAAGAAAAGGCACATACTCTCCTTGGTCTTCCTCGTATTTCTGTCCATGATGAATGTGCTATAAAACACTTCCACTTTGTTTACGCAGGTATTCTACGACTGAATTCCTTACACGAGCATTGAGGGTTTTAAAAATCTGCAACACGTCATGGAATCATAGAACCATTCAGGTTGGAAAAGACTCTTGGGATTGAGTCCAACCATCAGCCCTACTCTACAAGGTCACCCCTAAACCACATCCCCCAACACTACACCTAAGCGACTGTTAAACACATCCAGGGATGGAGACTCAACCACCACCCTGGGCAGCCCATTCCAGGGCCTGACCACACTCTCCATGAAGAATTTCTTCCTGATGGCCAGTCTAAAACCTCCCCTGTTGAAGCTTGAAGCCCTTCCCTCTGGTTGTGTTGCTAAAGACCTGTGAGAAGAGACCAGCACCAACATCTCTACACCATCCTTTCAGAAAGAAGATTATTTAACCATGTCTTACCATAAACAATGACGGTTGTGTTAACAGCTTTGATCGAGGGCCCGCTCTTCACGTGGCAGGTGTACTGGCCTTTGTCGATATCGCGCACTTTATCAATAACAAGGATGCTGTAAAATATATTGGCTTCTGAATTCTTCTGGTCAATGCGCCGCATTACAGAACCTCTCTGCCTTGCCTGTTAAAACAAAAATTAACAAGAAAGAGCTTAATCAAAAGGATTTTCATGGTTACTAAGGTTTTCATTTTACTGTACTGCCACCATGCCTTAGTGAAAAAATGCCCAGAGGTGCAAACGGTGTCTAACATTTCCAGAGGGTTATAAGTAGCATGACATGGCAATTAATTCCCACCTTGACCAAAGTTCTAACAGCATCCAAACAAGCCCTTTCCAGAGGAAGGTCCTATCTTCTCTATTATCTGCCCTACCAGCACACCCAGCTTCCCACTGTGCCTTGCCCAGCACTGCTCACAAAAACCCTCAGAGCGCACAGTTTGGTGCCCGGGTTCAGTGTCTGTAGGCAGCAGATTTATAGAAGAAGAGGGCATTAGCACAAGAAGGGGAGAATTCTGGAAGCGCTGATTTGGCTTCAGAAGGGACTAGATTTGGCAAGGGAATAACAGGGTGGAACTGAAGATAATGTGAGTCCGAGGAGTTATTTCCTGCAACTCCCCCTCAGCCTTTGGCCTCAAAGTTTATTTAACCCAGTACATTGTTGGTGTCTTATAAACACTGAGCACCCTTCAGTTACCATCCAAATCACGACGAAGCAGAATTTTACAAGCAGGGTGCCTGGTTACGGCGCAGCGAGGCAGCAATAAGCAGCAGAATGTTCTTAGAGCATTTCTCGTTAAGTTTTTTTGTTCCAGAGGTGGAAAAGAGCCAGGGAAAGCGGCTACAGTGTGCAAGAAGCGACTGCATTAATCTTCCCTACATAATGTAATCATAATTTCAGCTTGTGATTAGGCACAATGAGTGACATAATAAATGATCTTCGCTTGAATCACCGGCATAAATCAAACTGACATGAAAGGAATGGGAGTTATAAACCTTAAAATCACGTCAAATTTCTTATCAGCTTGACACGGCCTCCCTGGCAGTTGTTCTGTGCGGCAACAAATATTTATGAGGATGCTCCCAATATGAGGGGAGGAAAAGCACATTCAAGATCATTCTTGTAGCTGTCAAAACAAGAGGATTGTTCATGTGACACTTAACAAACGAGATGTTGGCTGGCTAAATCAAAATATCTTCTCTAAACACGCTCGAGTCAGGTGCCTGACTGTCTGCCAGTGTTTGAAATGGATGTGTTCAGAAAGACAGCCTCGGTGAAAACTTCTTTGTCACAAGAGAGTCCCTGCCTGGGACTGGGCGATACAGAAGCTCCCAGAGATGAAAACGTTCTAGGGTTTGCTTGTGATCATGCAACGTTACCAGAATACTTTGTGTAAACTTGTTTGCTCATTCAATCAAGCACCAGAAAGTAAAAAGTAAAACGCTAGAACATGTCTCAGCAGGGGTCAAAATGGTGGAATGCAAACCATGGCAAGCATTTTGAGGTAAAATTCCTCCTGGGATGCTAAAATCTATGTGATCTATGGGAAACCCCTGGTTTCTTCACTTCAGCTCCTGCACGTACCTCTCCAGGATAAGTCCACGTCATCTGCACTCTGGTGTTCCAGGCTGCAGTGACAGTGCAGTTAATCGCCAGGCTGTCTCCTTTCAGCAGCTTGACGAGACGCGGAGTACTTAACTGGACATCAAAAATGGTGTTGGCTGCACATGAAAAAGAGAAGAAAGTAAATAATGTCACTGGGGTGGAGTCCTCAGGGAAAAGACAAGGAATCACTGAATCACAGAACATTAGGGATTGGAAGGGACCTCAAAAGACCATCCAGTCCAATCCCCTTGACACAGCAGGACCACCTAGATCAAATCACACAGGAACATATCCAGGCAAGGTTTAAATGTCTCCAGAGAAGGAGACTCCACAACCTCCCTGGGCAGTCCCTTCCAGTGCTCTGTCACCCTCACCATGATGAAGTTCCTTCTCATATTGATGTGGAACCTCTTCTGTTCCAGCTCACACCCATTTCCCCCTTGTCACTGGATGCCACTGAGCAGAGCCTGGCTCCATCCTCCTGACACCCACCCTTTCTGTATTTATGAACATTAATGAGGTCACCCCTCAGTCTCCTTTTTTCCAAGCCCATAAGACCCAGCTCCCTCAGACTTTCCTCATGAGGGAGGTGCTCCATTCCCTTCAGCATCTTTGTGTCTCTGGCTGGAATCTCTCCAGCAGTTCTGTGTTCTTCTGGAATTGAGGAGCCTAGAACTGGACACAGTGTTCCAAATGTGGTCTCCCCAGGGCAGAGTAGAGGGGGAGTAGAACCACTCTCCATCTACTAACCACACACCTCCTGATATGGAGGACTCTACTTACTTTCTCGGTGCGTTAGGTACTTTGTGCTATATTTGTGTCCACCAACGGTTGTCTCGCAGCTCAGGAGCCCTATGAACTTGTAGGTTGCCTTAGGTATTCTGAAGCCTTTCGTGCTGTCCCAGATTATTGTCCTTCCATCAGGAATTAGGGTTTCTCCTGGAATCTGGAAGTGTCAAACTTGCGTCATAAAAATAACTCATCCTCATGCTACTCTCTAATCAAAGCAGCCTAAGAAAAAGGAACGGGAGGGGGAACCACCCTAAAAGTGCCAATCAAAGTAGAAATCATCACATGTAATTACGCAGGTTTTTCAAGTCGCATTTTCATCACAAAATAGAGGAAAATTCTGTGTGAAGAATGCGAGAGTTTTATTTGTTTCCAAGATTTCATTATACATAACAGGATGTAATTTATGACACAATAGATTGACACTGTCATTAGTCTCAGTGCTTGGGCTGCTATTCTGCCGGCTCCTGGTTGGCAGCTAAAGTGGTCCTGGTGAACCTCGGCAATCAGGCGTCCTGTTTTCATTACCGAGCCACACATACACAGTTTTCAATAGAGGTGACAAATGGACTTAATTTGCTGTCATTTATTGGCTTTAACAAACTCCTGCCAGGATTCAGTCTGACGCTTATTTTGTCTGAAGGACTGGACCGTTAAAAAACACAAAATATAAAGGGTGTGAATGGCGGTTCCAAAGCTGATGGTTAATACACTGCATCTCTGAGAGACTGAGTGCAACACAGAGCACTAAATTTACAGCAAAGATTTTCCTCAGGTACTTTTATTAAGAACCACTGGTTGAACTGAATGTTGTCTTGGTGAGAGATTTTGAAAGGACACCTTGAAACACTAAAACCATCATATTTCCATCAGAAAACGAAGACCCCTGAGATACAACAGATCTGCTTCGGACTGTAATAGATGCGGTTCCAGTCTTTCTCTGCAGCCTCCCTCCCATCCCTTCTCTTCATGGATAAGCATGGGGAACTCCGTGAAAAATCACACAGTGATTTTGTTTGGAAGGCACCTCTAGAGGTCACCTGGTCTGTTCTCCTATGGGCCAGTGTTGTTCATGACCTCATAAAAAACTTGGCCATTTGGTCACCATAGGGAGAAGGAGAAAATCTATGAAGGAAACCATGTAAACCATGTAAAAACATGTTGAACTTTATAAAAAAATATATTTTAAAAAGTATTTAAAAATACTTACCACTTCTAAGTCCCTCAGAAGTTGAAGACCCACAAGTAATGAATGTAAAGCCATGAGATGTTTTTAAATTTATGATCTGAGATCTAAAGCAGGCTAAAGTGCTGCCACATGGTAGCAGGTGTTCACTTTGCCAGCAGTCAAATTACATGTTATATTAGGAGTTTTAAGCTCTGTTTTCATAAGGTAAGGCATGGCACAGCATAGGCATTGAAGCTCACAGACTCACTGAATGTTAGGAGTCGGAAAAGACTTTGAAGTATAATCTAGTACAACCGCCCTGCCAGAGTAAGATCATCAAGAGCAAGTCACACAGGAACACATCCAGACTGGTTTTGAGTTCTCCAGGGAAGGAGCTCATGACAAGACCTCTTATTTTCATGTAATGATTTTTTTGTTACGCCTTCCCAATAATGTAAATCACAGAATTGCAGAACATTAGAGATTGGAAGGGACCTCAAAAGATCATCTAGTCCAATCACCCTGACACAGCACAATCACCTAGATCGGGTCGCACAGGAACATAACCAGGCAGGTTTTAAATGTCTCCAGAGAAGGAGACTCCACAACACCCCTGGACAGCCCCTTCCAGTGCTCTGTCATTCTCACATTGATGTGGAACCACCTATACTCCAGCTAACACCCATTGCCGCTTGTCCTATCATTGGATACACTGAGCAGAGGCTCCATCCTCCTGACATCTGCTCTTTCCATATTTATCAACATTAATGAGGTCAGTCCTCAGTCTCCTTTTCTCCAAGCTCAAGAGACCCAGCTCCCTCAGCCTTTCCTCATCAGGCAGATGCTCCACTCCCTTCGTCATCTTTGTGGCTCTGTCCTGGACTCTCTCCAGCAGTTCCATGTCCTTCTGGAACTGAGGGGCCCAGAACTGGACACACTATTCCAGATGTGGTCTCACCAGGGCAGAGTAGAGGGGGAGGAGAACCTCTCTCGATCTGCTAACCACCCCCTTTGTGATCCACCTCAAGATGCCATTGGCCTTCTTGGCCACAAGGGCCCATTGTTGGCTCCTGGCCATCCTGCTGGCCACCAGCAGCCCCAGTTTCCTTTCTGCTCCACTGCTCTCCAAAACATCTACATGCAATACATTCCATACACTTTTCCTAAGTGTGGGATGTGTAGAGTAAGAGGATCCTACACAGCAGCTTCTATGAAGTAGGACAACCATGTCCTCCCCTCTAGGGTTAACCGTATTTGATGAAACAACCCAGTGACCGCATGTTGTTCTCTAAAAACAGAGGTGTTCCAAGGAAAATTTCACAATGCCTTTTATTCCTTGAGAGACCTATTAAAATTAAGTCTTTGAAATTGTCTTGGGGTTTGTTTTCTTTTAGTCCACAGCCTGGTTTTGGCAGAGCTCCCCCTGATTAGCAGCAGGATTTGAAGGGGCCTGTTGCAACAGTTCTTTTGGGAAACAGTCGCCCTGATTTTTCTCTTCATCTCTTTTCCCTCGTTCTTCCACACAACTGGAAGTCACTCTGCACATAAACTGAGGAGACATCTCTTCCTAAACATGATGGTACTAACCCAACACCATGAGAATGGATGGAAAAGAAGGTGAAGGAGCAGTTTGAAGGCAGCACTATAGTACCTGATGTTCCACCAGCTCCCATCCCCACTTCCCTTGGAGTGGCACTGGCTGGACACCAGCATAAACCTCTCCAGGGAGCAAACCTGGCAGCAAATGAAGCCCTAGAGCAAGATGATGGGGCAAGAAACAGCAAACCCAGCATGGATCATGGCAGTGGCCAGACACACCTGTAGGACCAGTGAAAAGTTAGCAGCAGACAACTGTGTCTCTGCTTATGTTCATCATTCACACAGTGAGGTCTCACCGGTGGGTCCACACCCTGCGAACGTGCTTTCAACGAGCCAACACCACTGTGGCTGTGTGGGGTTCCAAGAAGCTAGAGGTCATGGACCTGTGCTGGCAACACACGGGTCAGGATTTTCTTTGCTTACACAAATCAGCTGCTAGAAACGAACCACACGAGGATCGTTTCACGGCATCCAAGCAGAGCCTTGCTCCGTGCTTCTGATGACAGCTGCTTTCTCCCAAATGCTTCTGAAAAACCTGTTTCTCAATGATATTTCCATGTCCTTTAATCTCTTCCATGACTTTCCTGATTTGGAAGGTAGGTAACAGATAGGCAGCAAATCCCAGCTATTATGGACTGGCTGGTGTCACACACCAGCCCTCCCACTGGCACTGCCCTCTTCATTTCAAAGGGGTGAGAGGGAGCTCTCTCCAGAAGGTCAAGAAGCAAATGCCAACATGCAATTAGGAAAGAGAAGATGTAAACCTGGTTACATAAGGGACAGAGTCAACTGCAGCTCGACATCCATCTGTGGTAAGGAGCAGGGCATTTATCAGAAAATCACTGAACAAACTGCCCACAGAGGCTGTGCAAGCTCAGGTCTTGGAGATTCTGAGGAACAGGTCAGACCAAGATCTGTCAGGAGCCCTCCAGTAGCGACTGACCACATCTTGCGATGCACAGAAGGTCTATGTAGCTCTTCAAGGACCCCTCATGCTTCAGCTTCTATAACTGCAAGGAGGGTTTTCGTGTCCCATACAGAAGGCTCAGCCCAGCTACCCTGACTCTTATTTCTTCACCTCTCTTGACAGTCACTGCAGTACTGAGGTGACAAATGCCCTCAAATTACTTAGGAAACTCAATCACAGCTCAGAAGTCAATGCACCTTCCTTACAGCCACACAAAAGAGGCCTTGGTTTAATCCCTCTGATCTCTGAATACATGAAGTTTGCTCCTTTGTTTATCAGGCTTGACCCTGCCTTTGCAGCCAGGCCATGATTTCCAGGTCGTGCACAATGCCACGGCACGGGTACTGGTGCATGCAGAATAGCTTGAAAACCTCTCACCAGGAGCTCCATCTCTGGTGAGCACTTGCAGATGAACAGAGCCCCCCCCATACACCACTTCAGACTCTTTTTCAACACTCCTGCACATCCCTCCTGCAATTGTGGGACCTCAATGTGAAGATCCTTCCCTTCTTATTTAATACATGTAGGTTTGCACATCCTTTTCCCTATCTTTTGGTTTGGCCAGAAGATCAAAATGACCCTCTAAGGACTGTGTTAAAGTCATAGGGAGCAGCTCCGTAGGGCAGAGGTGCCTTCCTGATTTCCTTCCATGGAGGCTATTACACTTCCACTGTAACTGGCCTCAAGTTGCATCAGAGGAGGTTTAGACTGGATCTTAGCAAGAGATTCTTTACTGAGATAGTGGTTGGGCACTGGAACAGGCTGCCCAGGCTGGTGGTGGAGTCACCATCCCTGGAGGTGTTAAAAAAGCAAGTAGCTAGAGCACTTGAGGCTATGCTCTAGGGGTTAGGGAGCTGTTGGGGTGAGGGCTGGACTTGATGGTCCTAGTGGTCCTTTCCAGCCATGATGATTCAATGACTCTCTGCATTATCTCCACCTTGGAAAGTGCCATACTAACAGGCTACTTGCTCTGATTATGTCTAACTACACTATTCAATGAAAATCCATCTGTTCCAGTAGTATTTGAGTCACAGGACCACACAAACCAGACAGGATCACTCAAGTCAGCACAGAAAGGAGAATGCCAGGTAAGAACTTGCCATTGTGGGTCCCATGGAGCCTGCATGGAATGTGTGTGGATCAACCAAGCACCAGAACAAAACACCTGGAACACTGCTTTTGCTGGGTGTCATGAACTTGCATCTTATCTTAGCAGAAAGCCCTGGCAATGAGTGCATCTTCCATCAAAGCCACATGAAGTAAAAAAACCCCCATCCTGACTGTTCTAGTACCAGAAAGATCTGACTCTGCTTTTAAACAACATGCTGAAAATCCCAGTGGAAAAGACAGGGACGCTGCAGGGTTTCTCCTTACATAATTAGGCTGTCAGCCCATCATGACCAGGGAACAAGCTCCAAGAGGCTACGGAGGTCACTTGCCCTGGAAGTTCTCACAAGCATGGCCAGAAGGCTCTGAAGCAAAGAATTTACAAAGGCAAAGCTATGAAAAAAAAAAACCACACAGGAGCCTTTAGGGCTCTACAGTGTCTTTTAGACATTTTAAGTAAAAAAAGTTCATTTCAATGAAACAATTTGTTGGGTACAAGTATTAAACATCTCAACTGTATAAATATTTATACAGCCATCCACTGCAAAGAGAGAACATAAAGGGCAGGTGTAGGCAGTCCGGTGCTTTGTGACACACAGGGAAAAACCCTCCTGTTGTGGGAGTGGTTAGCAGATGGAGAGAGGTTCTCCTCCCTCTTTCCAGGTGTGAGACCACATCTGGAATAGTGTGTCCAGTTCTGGGCTCCTCAGTTGCAGAAGGACACAGAGCTGCTGGACAGAGTCCAGCACAGAGTCACAAAGATTATGAAGGGAGTGGAGCATCTCCCTGAGGAGGAAAGGCTGAGGGAGCTGGGGCTCTTGAGCTTGGAGAAAAAGGTGACCCCATTCATGTTGATAAATATGGAAAGGGTGGGTGTCAGGAGGATGGAGCCAGGCTCTGCTCAGTGACACCCAATGATAGGACAAGGGGCACTGAGTGTGAGCTGGAACACAGGAGGTTCCACATCAATATGAGAAGGAACTTCTTCCCACTGAGGGTGACAGAGCCCTGGAAAGGGCTCCCCAGGGGGGTTGTAGAGTCTCCTTCTCTGGAGAAATTTAAAACCCACCTGGCCATGTTCCTGTGTGATGGGATCTAGGGGATCCTGCTGTGGCAGGGGGATTGGACTGGATGATCTTTTGAGGTCCCTTCCAATCCCTGATGTTCTGTGGTCCCGTGATTTTATGCTAGATGAGAACTCCAGTGTTCTCACACCATGACACAGCCCTGGAGCAGTAACAAGCTGGTCTATACAGAAACAGTTGGTGTTTTATCAATCCAAAATAATTAACCCTGAACACCTAGAAACTTGGCCATAACCAAACCAAGGCACAGTGATGCTGAAGAGGCATTTCCACACATCTTTACCCTGAAAGTGCCATTGCCCTGCACTGCTGATGAGGTGCAACTGGAGCTGATGCCGTTAGGGGTGGCTGAATAGGTTCCCTGATCACAGAATCAGAGAACATTAGGGCTTGGAAGGCACCTGGTAAGATCATCCAATGCAGTCCCTGTGCCAGAGCAGGATCACCAGTGCTGCTAGTTTGTTGAGAAAAGCACAAGCCAGTGTAAGGTTTTACCTCTCCCTTTGGACAGACAGGGCTGTAGCACTCGAGTCTTTCCTATCCCATCCTCTCTTCTTCTCTTTTTTACTGTCATTAAAGTAACCAAGTAGGTAAAATACAGAAGGGATCAGACCCTCTGTCACTTCTGTCTCTCACTGCTGCACCCCAGTCAGGACTAACTCGATGCCAGGTGCTGGGTGAGTCCCACCTCAGCTGTTTCCTCTCTTTCTGAAGCGCTGAGCTAAACCCCCTGCTACTGGAAAAAACATGCAGCTACCGATCCCAGCCCTGGCAGCGCTGAACCGTGCTGGTTGGCTCAGATGTGGCACCAACCGCCGTGTGTCCCCGGTGTCAGACCTGTGGGACACAGCGAAAACCAGACGAGCAGCCCCTGCCCTGAAGCCCAGACCATCACCAGCAAAAAGCAAAGCAACAGGCAGCCAGGAGCGGCAGAATTGAAATGCAAATCCTCCATCACTATTCACTCCCTGCAACTGCTCTGTAGTTAATGGACCGGGAGATTAAAATAGAAGCAAATTTGGTTTTCAAGAGCATTTTTGTCACCGTTTGATAAAGATCAAAAGCAACAGCTGCTGTCATTGTGGTCACCTGAACTGCCTCTGCTCAGTGCCCAGCAGGTCTGATCAGACACCAGTTCCTGCGAAAGCCGGGGAGAGGACACAGATCCATCAGCAGCAGCACAACCACCTCTGGCCATAGCAAACTGTTTAATAGTCCAAATTCACCAGGTGCCATCGCAGATGGGCATGAAAATTAACCCCTTCACCTCACTTCTGTTAACCAGCTCTAGGGCAGTGACCACAGCTTCCCTTTCTCCCGCCAAAGCAAGGAACAGAGGCACAAGTCAAACCTCCCTTCTTATATTCTCAAAAAAAGTAGTTTAAAAAAATTAAGAAAGGTAGTTTAAAAAAATAGTTGAAAAAAAGGAAACTAAAAAGAAAAGAAGCTAAAAAAATTAAGAAATTATCAAAGAAGTAATTTTAAAAAGTAGTTTAAAAAAAGTAGTTAACAAAAAGTAGTTTAAAGAAGTTTTGAAAGAGTAGTTTAAGAAGGGTTTTAAAAGTCATTTAAAAAAGTAGTTTAAAAAACCCAGACGTTGTTTTAAAAAGGTCTCGTTTTCCCAGTTCTATATTTTTCCACTGGGACTATGCCTGAGCTCACCAAACCCCACAGTGCCCTAGAACACAACCAGCCCCCTCGGAGGCACGTTCTTGCCTTCCACCACAGAAAAAGGAAAGAAGCAGGAGGCCAGAGCAGCCCAGAGGACTGAGTGACAGCACATCTGGGGGAACACCTGCTCTGCAGTGCCCGTCCGATGTCTGCCGTCTGCTGTTCACAAACCAGCATGACCCCAGCAGCTTCTCTCACCAGCGCCTCTCCAAAGCGCTCAGCAAGGTTCTAGAAACCGCTCCAACAGCTCTCAGAATAAACCCAGTACCCTTAAACTCACTGGGGAGGCTCTCCCAGCTCGGAGACGGAGCTGTGCGGAGCCCAGGGACATGGCAGCGGGGTCGGTCGCTGTCAGAGTGACAGCGCTCAGCCCGGGATAAGCTGCATTTTCCACAGTCACATGCGCACGGAGCAAAAGTTTAAGTAAATAGGAGCCCTATAGGTGAGTCCCAAAGGTCAACTGGCTCGGCTCGGCGAGTTATTTATGCTTCTCTACATCCTGGAGGGAAAAGGAACAAGCAAACTACTGTTTCAGGGTAGGAGGGGTTTCTAGCCGCGCTATATAACATCGGGGTACGTAGGATTTATGTCAGTGACCCTACCTGATACTGGCCCTTCGTCCCATTCTTCTGATCTCCGGAATCGATTGGCTGTAAATCCCATGCAGACATTTACTCCAAAGGCAAAAGCAAACAGAGACAGGACCTGCAAAAGGAAAACAGCAGAGTAAGCAAAAGGCTGCAAAAAGCAGGGCTTTGGGGACTAAAGGGGCAGAGATGGTGCCGGCTACATTGGAGCTCCCCTGCACGGTGGTTCCCATCACCGGAGCAGCAGCTGACAGCGTCACCGCTGGAGAGGAAGGCGAACCAGAAGGGGTTGATGAATAAAACATCTCTCGCTGGAGCTGAAACAGCTCCTTTTTTTTTTTTTGTTTCCCTTTTTTTTTTGCTGCAGGAACTTATTTGGGAGAGACGGGCTACTCCTCCTCCCAAAGCAAATACGCTACTCGCCTCTTGCCCCCTACCTGGTGCGAGTGGCCGCAGCCCTTCTTAGCCATCCTAGAGAATTCTTGAAAAGCCCAAAGCGCCCCGTCGCCTTCACTTTATAGCGAGCGCAGCAGCGCTCTGCTGGCTGCGTGTTGGGGTTATTAGCTACAAGCAATCCCACCTGGCGAGGTTGACAGGCTCGTGTGATTTGTCCAGGGGGTGATTTCATCATGTTGCTCTCACAAATCGCAGCTCCGAGTTCAAGGAGCTGCAGGCATCACCCCTCGCTGCGCCCTCCCCCAGACACACACCCGCACTCGATGCTTTTATGTGGTTCCCTCTGGCAGGGCTCTGCTGGCTGCTGCTGCTGCCGCGGCCAGTGGCCATGCCTGCCCGCGTTATTCTCCTCGCACAGCTAACACGGCTCGAAGAGAGCAAGAGCAAGGGGGACAAGTTCACTCGGAGCCACGCAATGAAAACACCCCGATGTCACCCTCCAGTGTCACCCAGCGTGGCACTGCCAGAGCTGCCAGGTAGGTCTGGGTGCTCTTCAAGCGTCCACCTGGGCTGCAGAACAGTGGTCCCAGATAAAAATTGGGGATCCCTTCAGAGCAGGGGTGTCTGTTCCAACACCGTGTGAGGCTCAGACTGGAGGGTCCACAGGCGGTTTCATCTGAATAGCTGGAAATCGCAGACTTCCAGGGAGGAAGGGGAGCGCCACGCACCCTCTGCCCCACATTTCCCCATTTCATCAACAACAACAAAAAGCCGGGCTGTTTGGACAGGCCCTGCTATTTACAAGGCAGATGATAATGCCGAGCAGAATTAGGGTTCGAATCAGTGGTTTAAAGATTATTCGCCAAGGCAAATTATTTACCAGCGTCACTCGCCACATTTTTCTCTGATGAAAGCTCCTTTCATTGAAGTGTTTACTAACAATTACATTTAAAGGGACAGAGTCGAGGTTCACAAGCCCCCAGATGGGAACCAGCTTCCCCCAGGACCTGTCCCATATTCTGTACTGGCAGTCACAAACACAGTGAAGTTTTCTTTAACCTATGTTGCAGCACTGAACACAGACAACTTCAAGCTTTGTTTAGAGGTGCCATGCAGCTTTATAGGGCAGAGGCTAAAAAAACCCCCCTCTCCTCTTAGCTACCCACACATGAGCAGCCTGTCAGCCCTTGCTAGGAGCTGATCCTTTTCTAGGCAACTTAAATCAAATGTGCCTCTGTTGTGTAGCTGCATCTTTGCTAAGGAACATGTATTTAGCCCTAAAAAAACCCCCAATGTCTTCCCCACAGCAGGACATTGTATTCCCCTCCCTTGCACAGACTGTGCTCTGAAGTCCAGATCCATCATCTAGTGTTCACTTAATCGCTGGCTGCTTCAAAATGAAGTAGGTTGCAGTAAGAAACATTTGTCTAGCAAAAAATGGTCTGGAGAAAAATAATCATCGACACTTTTACTAGCTGTTCCTATAAAATTCTTCACGCTTAGCCTCTGGTAAAGCAGCTTCCTAACCCTAACCCAAGAAGCAGGTGAGCCAGGCAGTGCATGGCAACAGCAGAAAGGAGACCAGAGGTGTTGTCAATCGAATAACCCAGCAGTGTCTTGCTTGGCTAATGAAGTTCATGTTTGCACAGCATCCCTGAACATTAGGGATTGAAAGGGACCTCAAAAGATCATCCAGTCCAATCCCCTCGCCACAGGAGGATCCCCTAGATCCAGTCACACAGGAACATGGCCAGAGAAGGAGACTCCACAACACCCCTGGGCAGCCCCTTCCAGGGCTCTGTCACCCTCACTGGGAAGGAGTTTCTTCTCACATTGATGTGGAACCTCCTCAGTTTCAGCTCACACCCACTGCCCCTTGTCCTACCATTGGGTGCCACTTTTCATGGTTCTCATGAGCAAACCATGGGACCCAGCTGCCTCAGGCTCTCCTCCAGCCTGAGACCCTCAGGCACCAAGTGGCTCTGACTGTTCAAACCCAGTGGCCAGTTGTGAGTGTCCCAGCCAACACATCCAGCCCTGTGTTCAGAGTTGCTGAGCCTTTGGTGCTCCTGCACATCTTCTAAAGATGTAGGTGCTCAGCTCTTCTACAGCAAAGTTCTAACAGACATTAAAACTGGCCACCCAGGGAAAGAAAGTGAGAAATAAAACCAGAAACATCCAGCCTCATGGCTGGTTCTTAAGGAGTTTTGAATCCATATTTCAATTTTCCATTCTGGAGCCTGTAAACAGCACCATTAAGTGGAGGCACTCGTTTTATGTTCCCTGGCTCACACTGCACGTACATTAGAGTCATTAACCCCCTTTGTAGCAGCCTTCAGAACTGTAGGTGATGATGGTTGTGAAGCTGCTGATCTCTCTCAGATGTGTTCTGTGAGACTTACTCCCCAGTAGCTCTGGACCGGCCGCATATGCAGCTGCACCATCAGCTCTCAGTCACAAGGATTGTGCCTGAAGCCACCCCACAGCGGCACAGGGACACTATTAGCGTGAAAAAGGCATCGTGGTTTAGCTCAGGCACAACTTCACTGGCAATTAACTTCTTCAGTGATTAATTGCCATTTTGGAGTCATTGGGCTAGGAAAGACCAAAGCTGGAGTAATGTGTTCCTGGCCCAAGAAAGTTCAGTGCTGGTTTGAAGGCTTAAATAATCCACATGGAATCATAGAATCGTTCGGGTTGGAAAAGACCCTTGGGATGATCGAGCCCAACTATTAACCCTCTATTAACTCTAACTATTAACCATTAACTCTACAAAGTTCAGCCCTAAACCAGATCCCCCAATACTACAGTTCCCACAGAAAGGAAGGTTCTGCTTCTACAACAGGAGCAACCAGGAGTAGTAACTATTCGAGGGCATCGTTCAAGAACTAAACAAGGTGGCCCCTCAGTTTTCAGGATTACGTTTAGTTTGCCTTGTGGTCCCTTTCATTTAGGTTGGAAAAAGACCTTCAGGCTCAGCAAGTCCAACCATCAACCCAACTGTCCCACACCCTAAACCCTGTCCCTAAGCTCCACATCTTCCCATATTCTCTTAACCACATCCAGGGATGGCCACTCAACCCTTCTCTGCCATGACAAAGGGATTTTAACAAGATCCAGGGGGACCAACGCCGCATCATCAGTTGTTGTGCAGAAGGATGGGCTTCGAGCTCTTATGGCCGTGTGCAGGGCGCCCGCGATCGCTCCTTCGCTGGGGATGTGAAACTGCCAGGCAGCCACTAGGTGACACTTTGCATGAGAAGTTCTCGCCGAGCCCCTTCCACCCTCAGAAGCCTTCCTGCTCTTGAATGTGCGAAAGGCAGCGCACACAGTCTCATACAAACCTGACCGGTTTTGTTTTAGCAGTTTTTATAACGAGGAAAGAAACTGCAGAGACATCTGGTCTGTTGGCCGAGTCACGGGGTGGGGAGGGAGCAGGCTCTAGGAGAAGTGAGCCTGTTTCACGGCGTCCCAGAGCCCTCACCCTCCAGACACAGTTTCCACTGTGGCCAAGGCCAACAGGCAGTGGGGTGCTTGGAACAGTGATTTCAGAAACCAGACTCTGTAGATAAACTGAGAAATCCAAGCACTGTTCACACCAAACCCCCTCAGACAGAACTGTGAAACCAGATGAGCTCACATCAGTGGAAGATCACAGAAACACAGAACATGAGGGATTGGAAGGGACCTCAAAAGATCATCCAGTCCAATCCCCCTGCCACAGGAGGATCCCCTACATCCAGTTGCACAGGAACATGGCCAGGTGGGTTTTAAACATCTCCAGAGAAGGAGACTCCACAACCCCCCTGGGCA
>JAOXOE010027076.1:0-19489 GCA_028565055.1 Phoeniculus purpureus
ACCAGTGCAGAGTAGAGGGGGAGAAGAACCTCTCTCGATCTGCTAACCACCCCCATTCTGATCCACCCCAGGATGCTCTTGGCCCGCTTGGCCACAAGAGCACATTGCTGGCTCATGGGCATCCTACTGTACACCAGGACCCTCAGGTTCCTTTCTCTTACACTGCTCTCCAACAGTTCAGTCCCCAACCAATACTGGCACCTGGGGTTGTTCTTGCCCAGATGCAAGACTGTACACTTACCCTTGTTATGAAACTCACCATTGAATGTAATTACAGAAATCTAATGGTGAAAAATAAATTAAGGAACAGGTGCACATATTGTGACTGTGTATTGTTTGACATTACTCACAACCTAGCTTCATGTAGTGAGGCAGAAATAGTGTATCTGCCCACCCCATCATACATGCACGTGACTGAACCCAGGTTCAGTCCTGAGCAAAAGCGTAATAGCCTGTCAGTGCACAGCTCATCTCAAACCGGCACTTCACAACCTCACTTATATTGTTTTGATTTTACTGACTGTAAAATGAACTTTAAATGAGTAGTAAAGTATGTATAGGCTAGTTGTATTTCTAATGACAAGTTTTATAATACCATCACACAACTTACTCATCTGGAACCTACAGTAATAGGTGAGAATTGATGTTCACACTAGCCCTTCAGTGATAATGTTAAACTCAAATACGAAATCTCTGTTGTCTTCACCATACAATGACTTTTCCAGAGGTGCAGAATAATAACCTAAGTCAAACGTGGCTTCAGAACAGTGTGTGCTTACAGCTGGTACACACCAGCACACCGGTTTCAGCAGGACACACATTGTTACCTTGGGCATAGTCACACAGCTTTTACAGGACAGTTGCACGTAGCAGTATCCAGGAATTTCCCCCAGCACAAATTTTGTAAATCACTGTATGGGCAGACAGAAACTCAGTAGTAGTGCCTGGGTGCACGTGCACAAAAAGTTGTGCAGTGCTGAAGACCGTATGCACCATTTGTTTCTACTATGACGCAACTGACCAGCAATTTTGAAGGATGGGGTTGTAAGAAAAGTTAAAAGCCGTCTTCCCCACCTGTGCCCCCATAACCGGGAGGATTTAATTTGTTAACAGCACCAAAATGTGAGCCGATTAAGCTGCTTATGAATTTATTTGCTCTGATGTTTTAATCTGTCTAACACATTCTGCTTTCAGACAGATATTCACATTGCAACACGTCCTGGGCTTAAACAAAAAACTCACTTGCTGTGATTGCCAACACCCTTTTAATTTTTTTTTTTGTGCGTGCAGAGTACCAGAGTCAAGAGTGTGACTTAAGAGTGTAGTTGGTGGAGGAAGTCTGAATCCCTGTGCAGAGTCTGGGAAATACTTATTAGTAACCATGCGTCACGCTAATGCTGGGAAGAGCCGTGGTTTGCACACCAGTCTCGGCTAAGCTCTGAGAGTTCAAATAATCTCCTAGTTTGGCTGTAAGCCTTCAAAACAGAAGCAACTTACTTGTAATAGCCCATTTTGAAAGACATTTATTAGCTGTTTAACTTCTAATACCATGGGACCTGGATTCATCATAATTCAATTAAATTTTCCTATGGTAGATATATGATTATTTTTAATAAGGTAAATATTGATATCAGTCTACTTATCCAGCCAGCTGTGTTTTACTCTATCAAATCGTACAGTAATTTTAACAGCATGGCTTAATTAAATAAAACATTCTATACATCTTGTCCAGAACAGCTAAACATATGCTGGTAATAATAATAAGAATTCACAATAATGTAAATATAAACGCTATTAAGAAAGAAAATTATTTTTATGTATGTTCTTCAAATTCTTCAGGGAAATTGAAGGAGAAATAAAGACTTTCACATTACCTCTGTTTAAAGGCCTTTTCAGCCATCTCTCGAGCAGCTCTCTTAACCTCCTCAGGAACAGCATCCTTCTCAGCCTGGGAAATCTGGTAAACCCTGTGGCCAGCATCCAGTCGATAAGGCCCACCTTTGCCACCTAACCCAGCAGTGTCTCTCCCACCTAACATGGTTGAGATAAAAAATAATTATGAGCATATATTTGATAATAAATAAAATATAATTTTCCTTAAAGCTTCATTGTCAAACCTACAGATGTTCAATAAATGCTGCCAGTAATTCCCTGTACAAATACTTATTGCCAAGGATTTTCAACTCCAAACAGCTACCAAGTCCTGTTGAATATTTCTAACTCTTCAAGATGAGATTCATAGTGTACCTCATACAAAGGTGATTAGAGAGCATGCAATTCTTGTACATACCTTCAAAGCCGCTGCTCCTTAAAGCCATTCATATAGACTCTGTCTTCTCCCTAAAATTTGTTGGTTTACATCATCCTCAAACCACTTTATCTAGCGATCACTATCTAGTGATCACCACGTCTTCTTCTAATAACATGAACAAAATATGTAATGAACTGTGCCTACTCTATAAACCCAAACTGTTTTCTTCAGTAACAATTTAAAAGCATTTATGGTGATGAATACTGCATCTCTTTAGCTTGCAGAAGAGGAGACTGAGGGGTGACCTCATTAATGTCTACAAATATGTGACGGGTGGGTGTCAGGAGGATGGAGCCAGGCTCTTCTCAATGTCATCTAGTGATAGGACAAGGGGCAATGGGTGTAAGCTGGAACATAGGAGGTTCCATATAAATAGCAGAAGGAACTTCTTCACAGTGAGGATGACAGAGCACTGGAACAGGCTGCCCAAGGGAGTTGTGGAGTCTCCTTCACTGGAGAAGTTTAAGACCCGCCTGGCTGTGTTCCTGTGCGACTTGGTGTAGGTGATTCTGCTGTGGTAGGGGGATTGGACTAGATGATCTTTCAAGGTGTCTTCCAATCCCTAATGATTCTATGATTTGAAGTTAGACACTACAAATAGTTCTTTCCACTGGTAATAAAGCAACTCTGTATTAGGTAAAATAGCTCTAAGCAGAGGGTGGCCTTGTATAAATCCAGTTTTCACTAGCACAGCATCTCCCTTAGGCATCTGTCAATGATCCATTTAAAAAAGAAGAATGAAAAACCTGTTCCACCAGCCCAGGTGTTTCCACCAACATGTGGCATATTGTCTGGGTCCACTTTCCCATGCTTGGGTGAACTGACATCCAAACCACTGTCTCTCTGAATGGTTATCTGTAAAATAAAAAATAGAGCAGTGAATTCCTAATATAGCAAGGAAAATTACTCTGACACCTTAATAATAACATATTTGGTCTGCTGATGTTCTGTAGGATCAGCATTAATTCTAGTAATGCAGCATTCTACCTGATGAGGACAAGAGTATCATACGAATCATAGCAAAGTCTAGGTTGGAAAATACCTTTAAGATCATCGAGTCTAACCACTAAATGAACTGTACCAAGCCCACTGCTAAACCATGTCCCTAAGCTCCACATCAACATGACTTTTAAACATGTCCAGGAATCCAACAAGCTCCTTGGGAAGCCAATGCCTAACAGGGTAAACAGGGTAAACCAGGGCTTCTCAGCAGTACATTAGACCTCCACCAGATGTAAGACTACTCCCACATATGAACCACACAATATATTCAGGTCACATCCACAGTAGAAAAGTACTTCCTGATAACTGCCAACATAACTCAAAATCTCCCTGTAGACAGGATTGTCTGCAGTCTGAATGCTTCTCATAGGATTGCACATCCATTTACAAATCCCACTCACACCCAACACAGTTCTACATTCTTCACTGATGCGCAGATTTACCTTGCTTTCGTGAACAGGAGCCTCTGAAATGACATGCTCTTCTCTGAGATTTGTCAGTACATGGTTAGCTCAATGACACGCTCACACAATCCTTAACTTCCCTGCCATGACCTCAAATGTCCACAGGGGTGGGTTTTCTACTGACTGCACTCTCCCCAAAACCTGTCAGATGGTCAGGTCTGAGTCACTTTAGGCTGGGACTGGATTTAAGTGTGTGAGTAAAGGTAAAAACATTCCTTCTCATTACCAACTCTGAGTAATGAACTGAATCAATGATTACTGTATAAACTGGTCTTCAGTTACTAATCTTCTACAACTTAATGCTACTTAGTTTTTAAAAAATGAAACTTAACGGCAGAGATGTAAAATTGATGTCTTTAACCTCTACAAATTAACTTATCATCTAACATAACACATTTAATTCTCTGATGAATTTATGTGTCCCAATGATGACAATTTACTGCCTTCTCAGAAGTTCAGAGGTTTTCCCTGGGACTCTAGAGCAGTTAATCCTTGAATTCACCATTCTGTAGACTCAACTTCATGCTGACATGAATTCTGTGTGTCTTTTGGAATTGAAAACATGTGCTCTAACAGTAGTACCTATTCAGCTATTCAAAACATCATTTTCTTCTCTTTATAGAATCTATATTAATTCAAAGAAGTACAAGTGAACCATGTCATCAGTGTAAAACCAGGATCTAATCAAATGAATTATATTAATGGAATATTTCTATAGGAAGAAAGAAATGCTATGACAGCGTGGTATCTGTAAGGTTATATACTTTTTCAGTTTAAGGTATTTTCTCCAAAATTAACAGTTCTTTTTTTGCATAACTAGTAGATATCAAAACTGTCAGAACCACAGATCACCAAGCTTAAAACAAAAATGGTAGTGTTGGCCTCAGGAATCATACCACAACACTATTCTGAAAAAGAAACAATAAAATGATGGAAAACGTTTTACATGTTCATCTTTCTGGGTTCTTCATAGGAAAATACTCAAAATTCTGCCAAAGGAAGATCTGTGAGGCAAACAGAACCAGACTCAGTGATGCCAATGCAATATTCTATTTCTGACAAGTTTTTCCATTGGAAAAAAAGTCACCAAATATTCTCAACAGTGAAAAGTGAGTTCTGTATTTTCAAGTGAAAAGTTCTGCACACATGAGCTTTGTTGCTTACACGTATTTCTCATGAAAAATAAGTTCCTAACAAATAAAAGATTTCTAGCACATATGGACTAGACAAGTTCGTGCTATAAGCCTACTTTATAATGGTGTTGCTCTTACTAAAATAGGTATTGTAACCGTTAAAGAGCACGTGGTTAACAGGAAATCTTTTATTTTATAATGATTTGTGACTTCTTGTTCTTAAAAGGACGGCAGAACATCCATCATTAGATTACTACACAAACTTTGGAAAACTTGCTTGAGAGAGAAAAAGTGACCAGTGATACAATCTATCACAGCTGAAGGACGTGACCTCCTCACTATTTGTTCAACATATTTGGTTCATATATTGTTAACAGGCTATTGGGTAAAATAACTGAAAATTTAAGGATACTAGAATGGACACCAGCAGCAGATGAGCAAATGTCATACCAGTCAACTCTACAGTTAGACCAGCAAATATCTAGATTAGAAGATAAAATTTAGAAAGAAGTAAGCAGTTAATCGCTGACTCTGAGGACGAAATTAGAGAAAAGATGAGCTAAAAAACCAAAGGGAAAACCTTTTGGACGGGGAAGCATGGCAGATAGGAAGAGCTGTAGTGTTGGGGGACATGGTTTAGTGGTGAACTTGTAGAGTAGGATTGATGGTTGGACTCAATGATCCTAAGGGTCTTTTCCAACTGGAATGATTCTATGAGATGGAAGAGAAATAGATAAATCAGCCCTCTAAGGACTGGAGGAATTATTGACATTAGAAACTATTGAAAAGGGGGAGAATCCAAAACTGGATGTATTATGAACCTGACAAACTGAAAGACAGTCAGTGGGAAAAAAGTCTGGATTATCTGAAATGAGAAGGAAGACAAGAATAGCATGCAGTACTTGAAGTAGATCAAAAGTTCAAACTAATCTAAGAAACCTATAGCAACTTTTCCAGCCTTGTCTGATAGGAATTTCTAAACCTAGACTTTGTAAGCAGAAGTCAAACAAGCTGAAAATATTTCTAGCTTTGAATAGGAAAGTAGTAAGTGGGTGATGGCTTCCAATAAAATGAGAAGGACTTTTTTCTTGATGTAGTGTGGGGTGCATCCTTGATGTAGACTGCAGTTTTTTCATTGCTAGATATTCCTGTGATCCTACTCTGTACATGACAGGCTTCTGTTCAACACAGCAAGCTGGCTAGAGTAGATGGTCTCTTAATACAGCAGCTTACTTGTGCATTCTGATTCAGTTAGCTTCATTAAAATTCCTGAAAAGTGCAGGATATGTCAGTGCCTCCCACTTAGCAGTGTTTGCCAGTAAAGCTTCTTTGCAGCGCTCAAAGCAACAAAAGCAAGTTTCTGAGGATTGGTAAAAAATCCCTGGTTTCAAATGCAGGGGACCTGCTCCATGTACAGGGTAACAGAACTTTCACCTCTTAGTTTTAATACATCTGACCCTGCCAGGACTAACTCGTATCTAGTCCTCTTACGTTAATATTCCAGATACAACTTAAAATGGTGGGAAAAAATAGCCAGAGAAAAATACTCTAATTCTAAGCTAACATTCTGTCCTTTAAAAGGAGGACTATATTTCCATTTGCCAAACCTCCCCAAGTCAATTTTTCCTTATCCTTTTGGGTATTTTCAAACAGAGCTGGTCATTCCTTACAGAATTTTACACTTCCATAACAGAAATAGGTGGAATTCCTCCGGGTGTGTGGTGACAAACAAGTAACTATCCCTCCTACTAAGCCCTTTTATGCATTCTTTGGAGCAGTCCACATAAAACATACTTACTAAAAATAAAACCAGCATGATTTCACATGTCACAACTTAATAATCACGTACAGGTAAGACAAACATCACTTTACAAAATACAAGCAAACAGGGTCAAAGCTGTAGTTTTTACAGCTCTAAAGAACATCTACTTAGGAAGATTTTTAACAAGAAGACCCAAATAATAATGACTACTAGTAATAATACTGCATTATTGGTTGTTTCTTGCTGTTGATCAGAAGAAAATAGAAAAATGAGTATGTGCACTTTGATTTAGAGTCCAATTCATATTATTTAGGTGCTTAGTTTAATGTAAATTAAGGAGGTGTGTCATAGATTAATTAGTTGCATGATTAGACCGCCCTAAAAAAGCAGGTGTAGGGAGTATCTTGGCTGATAAGACCCCGTTCTTCATTTGCTCTGTTTCTTGTAACGGAAAGAACACTACTAAGAGACACCCACTAAGATACCTACACTTATCCCGACATGCCTGGGTCACAGAGGGAAGAATTAATCTGTTATTCTGCCTTTTCATTACTACACATATATTGATCTGGAAGGTTATAGTCAATGAGGAGTACGTGCTACTTTCATCTAACACATCACATTATTGTGAAAAATAATCATTACATTAATACAAATCTACTGCAAATATTATAGATTTAAAATATCAATGTTTTCTACCAACAGCTTGTTTACTTCACTAGCACTGTAAACAAAGATAGGGAATGTACCATACGATCATTGCAAGAAAGCAAGTGAAAACATCTGAAACCTCTGTCCTTCAAAATCAGTGAAAAAAATCTTTTCTCGTAACCACACATGATATGAAATAAGAATGTAATAAAAAATGACTACTGTTCAGGTGAAAAAGGCTTTAATTAAACCATAACTCTCTCACAGTGGCACACAGGATTAGAAAACGCATTCCATGGAACGTAGTGTGTATTTCAGCAGGTGTGCAAAAGACTGATTTTTCCCTGTAAAAAAAGGTTTGTTTTCTTTTATACCACTCTCCCCCCTCCCCAATCTCCCCCCAACCTGCTGCCAACAACGCCGACATTACCCTAGGCTGCATTTAACAGGACACAAGACCATCCTTTCTTCCAACACATTCTGTACCAGCAGCATGAATGTACACATTATTTTCTCAAAGTGTATATAAATGTCCCACATCAAGCAAATCAAAGGCTAATCTGCCTACTGCTTGGTGGTTTCACGTTCTACTGTAAAACAGATCCTATGAATGGCAGAAAGAAAACATTTTACAAACCACTTATGCATATTAGTAACAGAAAAGCAAAAAAAAAGCATGAAAAAAATTCTGTTTCCCATTACATTTACTTGTCCTGTATCATGAACAGTTTTTCCCTACGTGCTAAAAATCAATAGTACAATTTCTGTTCATGAAAATGGCACAAAATTGAGCCAAAAAGTTGTTTTTCCACAGCAAGGGATAGTCAGTATTAGCCAAGATAATAATCACGTATGAAATACATTTGGCCCTTTAAATTGTATCCTGGAATGAAAAACCCATTAGTCGCACTGCAGTATAAAACCTTTAATGGGTTTTCTTCATTCATTTGGCTTCATTTGATTTTCTGCCTTGTCTGTAAAACTTTGAGAGAATTCAAAATGAACTAATGAGGCTCCATGCATGATCTGGTTCCTGTGCACATTCCTCTCTAAAAGTAGCTTTTAAAATTCATGTGGGCATTAAACTCCTGTCTCAAAGAACAAAACCATTCAAAACGTCACGCATTTTGTGGATTTTTAGTTTTGTGAAACAAAAGTGAATCTGGGTGGGGACAAATGCGGATATCTGGAGTGGAAAGAGGTGGGTATTTGGTGTGAAACACATGAAAGGGGGTGTCTGGCCTGCAAACGAAGTTTTTATACATCAGCTAAAAAAACCCAAACTGTTATATAAAATGCAGCCACTGCTGCTGTGGGTCTTCTTTTGAACTAGATGTGAACCAAACCAGAAACTCTGCAGCAATAGATGCATTACAGCCTTTTGTCTGCGGCTAAAAAGTAACGAGCGATTATCATACATTTGCTTCCATCTAACGCATCCTCCACCAGGTTAAACCCGTGTAAATTGCACTTCCTACTACTATTATTCTTAAAAATTGCTTAGTCAATACAACTAAAAGTGTGGGGTCATAATCTTTTTAGTATGCTAACCCACTACAAAACACAATCACAGCAGACAGACAATGTCTGCTTTGGTTATTTATCCCGACTACTCCTAACACCAATTAACGCAGAAAAACACTGAATCTGGTTTCTTCTGAATAACCAATGTTGAGAAACAATATTTGGCAGAGAACCGGTGATCTTTATCTGAACTGCTTTATCCATGTTAGGGATCTGAACTTATTGAGCTACGTGGGTTCATGCCTTTCTAGTCCTGTGCTTCTCCAAACTCGGGTGCTTTGCTTCAAAGGTAGTACATACCTGCTACTCCTCGGTTTACTAAAATGAATCACAGAGTTGTTTAGGTTGGAAAAGACCTTCAAGATCATCAAGTCCAACCACTAATGTACTCCAGCAAGCCCACCATTAAACCCTGTCCTTAAGCTTCATATCTATGCAACTTTTTAAACACACGCAGGGATGGTGATTCAACCACCTCCCTGGGCAGCCTGTTCTACCTGGAACAACTTCTCAGCAACCTCCTCTCAGGCAGTGCAGGACAAGGTCACACACTTGAACTGTGCATTTGGGGCTCACGGATCTCAGATTTGCAGGCACTCCCAAACTGTACTTCCTAATCTGCTTACTGACTGAAGAACGCTGCCACCCGCAGGATTTCAAGTTGTTCAGGATCCCAAGCAGGACTGCAGAATGCCACGATACAGCTATTCCAGAATTACAAAAACTCTCCATTACATGTATTTTTCATAATTTATGGGGTTTGCACCTACAACACTTAAGAGAGGAGTAAAACCACTGTTCTTAGCTCACCGGCGCCCTCATGTGGTTCCGAAAAACTAATTGATCTGATGTGGGAAGCAGAACCAGAAATGGTGGGGAGGACTAAACGCTCTTGCTGAAGGTCATGCTTTTATCCTCACTCAAGGGCTGAAGTTTTGCCCAGTTCAGTCAGCCCCATATCAAGCACACAACAGCTAAAACACCACCTTGGATACAAAAGCCAGGCAAGGGGCAGGACTTGTGCGAACAAGTCTGTTAACTGACTACAGACCCGACCAAAGAAGGGAGAATTATTGTTTCATTCCCCACAGCTAAGTGTATCTGTAACACAGGGCTACCGAGGTCTTTTTTCTAAATATCTTGAAAACCTCTTCATCTAAAGCCACATCCAGCCCACAGAATCACACAGAATCACAGAATGTTAGGGAATGGAAGGGATCTCGAAAGATCACCTCATCCAATCCCCCTGTTGCAGCAGGCTCAGCTAGATGAAGTTGCACAGGAACATGTCCAGGTGGGCTTTAAAGATCTCCAGAGAAAGAGACCCCACAGCCTCCCTGGGCAGTTCCAGTGCTCCGTCACCCAGACCATGAGGACTGGGTATCTGCAAAGTTATGATGATGTCCTCAGGTAATGTCCTGGGGTAATGTTCTCCAAGTATGACATATGGGCAAAACCCAGAGCCACAACGTTATGTGCATGTACATAAATACGTATCTACGGACATCCCCTCACCTAATTTAACATTACTGTGTTTCTTCTGATTTCAACAGTAAATTCAACATTTTTGGTGTTACTAATACGTAAAAACGTACTCAATTTTAAACCCAGTTCAGCACAGGCTTTCAGTCTAGGTAGGATAGGAACACTTTTTAAATGTATTTCTAATGACAGACATGTCAACCCATATTAGCTACTCAGTATTTGCCTTTGCTCTCCTCAGGAAGTACTGCGTCCAGCTCTGGAGCCTTCAGTACAGGAAAGATATGGATCTGATGGAACAGGTCCAGAGGAGAGCCACAAAAATGATCAGAGGCCTGGTTTCAAATTAGAGAAGGGAAGATCTAATTTGGATGTTAGGAAGAAGCATGGTTGAACACTGGAACAGGTTGTCCAGGGAAGTAGTTGAGGCTCCGTCCCTGGAGATATTCAATATGAAGTTCACAAGGCTCTGGGCATCCTGATTTAGTTGAGGATGTCCCTGCTCACTGCAGGGTGATTGGACTAGATGACCCCTGGAGGTCCCTTCCAACCTGGGTGATTCTATGACTGCAGAAGAAAGTTTGAATGGTAGGAACTACTGCTAAGTGCGGCTAAACTCACCAAGATGATGGTTTTAGCAAAAATCCCTTCCACAGTGCATGATTTGAGCAGTTAAGACAGAGGAAAAAGGAGTCTCTGTCTTCTTTATAGCCATCCTTTAAATACTGGGACATGCTCATTAGGTGTCCCCTAAGCCTTCCACAGCTTTTGTAATCTTTTAAGGCTGCAACAAGTCTCTTTTTGGTGGTGTCCAATAATAGGACAAGCAGTAACGGGTATAAGCTTGAACACATGAAGTTCCAGCTCTATATGAGGAGAAATTTCTTTACTGTGAGGGTGACAGAACACTGGAACAGGCTGCCCAGAAAGGTTGTGGAGTCTCCTTCTCTGGAGACTTTCAAAACTGGCCTGGATGCATCCCTGTGTGGCCTGTGTGATCCTGCTTCGGCAGAGTGGTTGGACTAGACAATCTCTAGAGGACCTTTTCAACCCTAACATTCTATGATTCTAAGTTTGGGTCTTTGAAAAGCAGTTACTTCCTGAGTATAATCACACAGCATAAAACATGCTGGGTAACAGAACATTAAGTGGAATAAAGACAAGTTTTGTTGAAAATGAAAAACCATTTTGTCAAGGACATTTCAGGTGCCTAAGAGCACAATGCTTTGCCATGTAGTGAAATACCGCTAAACGATACACCTTTTTCCCATTTTCCTGTAAACACTGTGTTTTATCTAAGTGAGAGATAACAGTAAAAGCTTACTGAAAAACCAATAGCCAAACTATATCTGCATTTAATCAGCTGATCAGTTTTTAACCAACTTAATCTGTTTTTCTCTTTAATTTCTATCAATAAGCTGTTGATACATAAAGTAACACAACCTTACCAATGTCTTCCTATTCCTTTGAAACTTCTATGGCAAGATTTAAAAAATAACCTGTCTTTCAAATTCTTTTCAGTGACCTTATTTTTAGAAACACCAAACAGCGTAAAAGCTCAACAATTTTTGGATTTCAAGTGGAGTTTGCAGCTTTAGAAAATGCATTAATTTGTTTACATTTTGTATTTTATTTTAGACACTCCAATTTAATCACTTCAGAACACTGTTGTCATATTTAGAGTTTAAAATGTCAATAAACTAAGCAAATTTCTGGGCTGCCTAAATAAATGCAAACCTATGTAAACATAAACCAGATTTCCATAAACTATTTTTGTAGCTTCAAGACTTCAGCAGTTTGAACTCTGCTTAGAGTATCAACAACACGAACCAAATGTTGATCATTTTGAAGTCTGCCATGACATTATATCAAGGGAACCTAATTACTGATCATAAGTGGAACACATGTTTGTTTTCCTTCATTTAATTGCTTATGTACATCCAGCCTGTTTCTGAGATCTACAGTGTTTGTGAAAGCCAAAATGCAGCCCTACAAGTCAGCATCAACATTTCCTGTGCAACTTGGTGTAGGTGATCCTGCTGTGGGAGGGGGATTGGACTAGATGATCTCTTGAGGTCCCTTCCAATCCCTAATGATTCTATGATTAAGCATCAGTTTATTCTTAGCAAAGTAACTGCCTCTAAAAGAAGTAAAACTGGAGTTTTTGCTATGCTGACATCACACAAGGAATCTACATGAATATGTTTCTAAGCTAGCAGGATCCTTTCATCTCCACTGAAAAACTCAGATAAGTAGGTGTTTCATCTCCAAACATCAACATATAGAGTCTACAATGAAACTACGTATCTATTGGAGACATACGTATAATAAAAGATTGCATTTATTGTTTATTTCTCTGTAATACTTCTGTAAACAAAGTTTCTTAGGTCTCATTATCTCTCCATTTAAAGCTAGTTGTGTAAAGTAGAGAAACAGAAGGTGGTGACAATCTTGCAAGGCTAAAGATCACACAAGGCCCTCAACTCAGATCAAACACCATACCAGTGTTTGATGAACTGTGGTTAGCCAAACCACTGACTTGAGGTATGTACCCTGTATTGACAGAGGAAAGAGGATAAATAAGACTTCACAGTGGAATGGCTTTCAGGATAGAAAAATTGTACAACAGGTCTTGAAAACTGCTTTGTGACTGTGGAAAAACATTTAGGCTTCTTTCAGAAAATGGTGACTTTAATATTAGAATTCAGATTTTATGATGATGTGTATCATACCAAGCCAGTATTCACTAATATTTAGTTGAAAGTAATGCGATTGAGTAAAAACACAAGTTATCAAGAAAAAAAAGAAAAAAAGGAAAACCAACTATTTAAAGTCCAGCTGTCCAACAGTTCATCCAGGCTCTTAACAATCTGTCAGTCAGCTTCTTAAGTAGATGAGATTGGGCTGGTGTAAACCGGCTATATCTGACCATAAGATGGTGCTAGTGCTACTGCATTGGTAATAAAAATGGCACCGTTTAGTAAAGCAACCAAAAACCCCCCACAAACCTGCTACTGGGCAATGTTTTCCTTTTCTCATGACGTTTATGAAAGGCTTTTGCTAGGGTGCAGTAACAAGAACACATCACTGTTTGTAAAGGCTGTGTAACTGCTGAACCATGTTGTAGAAAGGAGCTCAGAATTGAATAAGAAAGTGAAAGAAAAGGTATGGGTTTGGTCTAATAAATCTTATTCGCACTTGAGCTACCTGGACACCTTGTAAACAAAATATAGAGAGATCTAATTTAGAAAAGCCTCATCCTGCTTTTCCATTCTAATATACTGTGAAGCTGCTTTGAGGAATCAATGAAAAAGAGGTAACTGCAATGGCAGATATATGATCTTCCTTATCACAAGTGAAGAAATCCTCCTCAAGAACACTCTAGTTCTTCAAATTACAGTTTTATCTTCTCTGATCACTAACAGAAATTAAAGATGACATGAAAGATTGAACAGTCCTGAATTTGCCCTCTGTGTGGCAATGGTGAGCCACTAACACTTGTACGTAAGCGCATAGACATGCACACCTGTGTATGCTGCATATTTTGAACACCTACCTAACCCTTCCCCAAGATAACACAGTTGTATGGAGAGCCTTGGAATGCTGCTCAGCTGAGACAGTTGTCAAAATGAGCCAAAGGCTCTACTGTGAACTCAAAGGTATCCTCCACCTAGGTTTCAAAACTCTTTTCTGATGTACAAATGCAGTAATTTTTTTCCAGGTATTTGAACGACGGAAAAGTATACGGCTTTCTGTAAAAATTAATTCCATTATTCTGCATTTTGAAAGCTGCACTTAAATATGAGCAGGAGATAAAGAACCGATTTGCTTAATATACTGGAATTTGGCAAAAATACAAACACTGCAAGACAAACAGACTGTCAGTAACCATCACTGCAGCGGTCACAAATCAGCTTTTAAATTGCTGAGGGGTTTTTTTTTTCTTTTTTGGTGAAGAAGCCTATTCAATTTTTCTTGCCGGTATGTTTCTACCTCACAGTTTTTTTCAAGTCAGCTCCTCCATGGGCCTCTCTCCAAGTTGAAAACTCATTTGCAACTGATTTTATTAACTGGTTTTCACTCCTACCTGCACAGGACGACCATGTTCTTGACCAATCATGTTCCTCCAGTCCTGCAGTGACTGCTGGAGGCTCTCCAGTCCAGTCTCCCAAAGCCTCACACCACCTCCCATGTCCACAGTAACCAAACTTGCTTTGCCAAGTGGTGCCAAAAGGACGTTGGCATTTGCGATCTTAGATAGCCAAGATGTATACGGGGAGAGAGACTGTGATCTGAAAAAAAAGAATTAATGTGATATTGCTTAAAGCCATGATTAAAAAGAGGAAGACTATTTTGTAACTAAGGTGACGATTAAATGAAATTTATTCTCTTATTTCAAGAGACACTATAAGCCCTGCAGACCCACTGTTTTATCAGAAACACTCCATCTATTTAAACTGGATAAAATCCAACTTATCAGTATAAAAAGCAGTATAAAAGAACCAGGTTGAAAGGGAAAGTGTTGCCTAATCCATTGCTGTCGCTCATCTATCTGAAAACAGTCTTTACAAAAACCTTGTTTATAGGAACTCAGAAGAACATATAGTTTATAGGAACGAAACAAGTGTTTAGAGAACTTTAAACACTCATTTAAAGAGGGTACAGATTTATGCACAGAAAATCTTAGGACTGTTTTAAACAGTCAACTTGCAGACAAAATCCACAGCTGTAACACTGGGTCTAGTAGTTACATAACATGTGGGGAAACGTAGATAAAGTCAGAAAGACTATTTGTATTTTTTCAGTACTGTTAATGTAAGGCATAAGGACTTGGCAACCTGCACTGACAGCACAATTAATACTTTTCAAAGACAAAAGAAGCAGCAACACAAGTGTCTACATATGACTGAAATCCCTGTGTACTAATTCAACTGAAGAAGAGCTACCTTAGTGTTTGAACAGGCTCATCGTGCCAGAAGGAGGGTATATTACATATTCATGCATACGAAAAGTCACTTCATTTATCGCTTCTTAAAGGGGTACACGTTTAAATCTGGAGTTCTGCTTAGATTTGCTATAAGAAGCTTAAATCCTCCTACTACATTAAAGGATCACGATGTTGAAATTCGGCTCTGTAACGTTCTGCAATTTCTTATAAAAACCTAGTGTAAAATGATGTGCAATCCATTCTGTTTATATGTTAATATCTCACATTTTCGAATGGCTGCACAAGACATGGGCCAGTGGAGCAATTATGAAAGGGTGAACCAGTCAATATTAATTCTATATTAATTAAAAAATGGCACAGAATTATTAATGAATCAGAATTAATTTAAATGAGACATAATAACATTGTCAAAATCAACACAAAATTGAGAGAATTATTTTTAAAAGTATAAAATCCCTGATGTGTGGGTTTCATGAATAAAAACCCATTTTATTATTGCAGTGGAAAATTACAGTTTGTAACAAAAATACATATCATTAAAAAATTGCAAATATGCCCTGCAATGGTAGAGAAATAGATGTTAAAATCAAGAAGATGACGCATATCTGGAAATTTTAATGGATCACACAGGATACTTATCTATCATACTTGTGAGGGAACGTATCTTTCCAAAAGGAGAACGAAAACATAAAGAAGCTCAAGTTATATTCAAGGTGAACTTCATATTGGACCAGAACTTGATTCCTGGTTTCCTAACACCTAACACTGGATGATTCTGCCTTTCTTTGTTAGACCTTCACGGTAGAGAAAAAGGAAAAGAAAATAAAGTGCAAAACATAATCAAAGTGGGCAGAGGACAAAGTGAGGAAAGAGGAGGAAAGAACAAAGGGAATAAAAATGTTAAGATAAAGCCACCTTTACGATTTTGCTAACAAAATGCTACGTTTTCATTGGTGTGACCAGTGCATAAACAGATGTTGACAAAAAAAGTGTTGACAAAAACATGCAGCTTTTTACACAGCAGGTGTGGTGCACAACTTACTACTTACAGTGTGTAACACATAACTTACAGTGTGCAAACTTACTATTTCTTACTTTGCACATCAGAAGAAACATTGGCTTATCCTGAAGTAATAATAATAATACACATTAATTCTGAGAAGCTGCTCTGATCAATAAAATAAGTTACCTAGGGATAGCAATGTATTTGAGTTTCTTTGAGTTAAGATCTGTTACTTCCAAGTATCCAGCAGCTTCTGGAGGAGTGACATCTGAAAATAAGCAAACGTGTTATTTTCCTGCTGCATGATTAACTGGTTATTGCATTTGCATTTAGCAGATTAAATTTAAACATTTCATTATATAGTACCTGTCAGAAAATTACAAGCTTTCACATTCAACACAGGAGTTTAACTTGCAGGTACAGAATTGTTTTACTGTTATGACAGTGAACAACAAGACAGGTACAATCCTAAAAGAACAACGTCTTTGTACAGCAAATGTCAAAATTACACACAAATACAGCCCTATGCACAAAAGCACTCATCAGGCGCTACTGCAATCCATAACTCACTGCTTTTATCTGCCACTGAAGATAACGTCAGTTGTGTATCTTACTTTAAAAACATATTGAGGAACATTTCAAAACACAGTGCTTGTGACTTTCCCTAGAAAAATTCTGAACATTAATGTAAATGTTGTTTCCTTTAAAATGGAACCATTCCCTTTGCAGGTAGATTCTCAGGATGCAAAGATTTTACAACTTCATAGCAAACAGACACAGACTATCGGGCCCTTATGGACTGTTTGTGGCCAGTTTAATGAATGCAAATCATACTGTGTATGGTCCCTCCCTCAGAAATAAATTTTTGTGTGTGCCAACTCTGGTTTTTGCAGTGGCTTCCAGCTAGGAACTAGCTTTCATCTTCCTGAAATACACCGAGGAATCAATTTTTTCCATAAAAGAAACCAGAAGACTGAGTTACGTTGCATAGTATGCGTACAAAATACCACTGTCACAAGATGAAAGTAAGCCTAGATCTTCTACTGAAACAACCTTTCACCTCCTTGAAATGATGGAGAACCTGATGTCACCTTGTAGAAATGTTGATGCTTGCATACAGCAAATGCAGGAAAGACCAGTAAGCCCAGCACTGTAAGTGGATTTAACGTGCAAGTAAGTATAAAGAGTAACTCACAGCAGCACTTTATGCACATCTACTGTATCTACATATCTATACAGATCTACATATCTACAGATCTATACAGATCTATAGTATCTACACTAGCACATCTGTTTATGTTCCTCATCTTCATAAAAATGGAAATATCAAACACATGGGAAGTTTAAAAAAGAGCAGGTTTGTGGAGCACAGAGAACCTTTTGTTTCACTTAGATTTTGTTGCTGTTTTAAGATGTGCTCTCTCTCCTGGTAGTAATGAAGAATAAGAGACACTTTAAAAATTCTGATGAAGACCTAGAACACAGAGCTGACACTGAACTGGAAGGGGTAAAACTGTTTGGTAAGAATTAAACAGTAAGTTAACAAATTAACAGAGAGCAATCAAATTCAATTATAAAAAGAGAAAGGAATTGCAGAGGAGGAAATTGAAGAAGGAGTAATCAAAAATTTAAATGTAACACAGGAACAATTGGCCAGGCCCCAGAACTGCAGTGAAGAATCCTAAGATGAACATGAACATGTTTTATCTTTGCGTAGGTCTGTGCAGGTCTGGACACCAACTTTAAAGACAACACAGATATGTGAGACAGTCCAGGGCATGACAAAGAGGTTGGAACCTAACAGCTATAAGGACAAATGTAAGGAATTCATGCGTTTTTTTGTTTAAGGGTATGTCCCATAATATCAAAAAGATTCTTATGAAAAGACTAATATTATCCTGACTGACTGGAGGTGACATGAAATATTCAGTTTGTTTACAGCAAAAAAAAGCTGGCTACTAGGAAAAGCTTTTTTAATACATGGAGAATGAAGCATTGTTTGACAATGAAGGCAAATTGTTTGACAAACAGCAGTTAAGAAGAGTTTAAACGACTCATCCTGTCCCTATTCAAGTAAGTGGAGCAGATGATGTGCTGAGAATATTCCTGTAACTTTGTTTTCAAGTCACTGTCACACTAATAGAGCGGTAGAGTGGGACACCCAGTGACAGACTGGTTTTGTATATTCATATATAGCACGTGCTGAGAATCCACATAAATACTTGCACTCAAGTAGCCCTCATTTCTATGGTCCGGGTTTTTAGAATAAACTTCAATACTTTGGCATGATCTCTTGTCTGAGTTTATATTTTGTGGCCATACATCTACTTGGCAGACTTTGGGGAAATTATTACTTGTTACATTTTCTTTTCAAACGTAACTATTACCCTGGTTTGCAGTTCCAATAAAACATACAGGAAATTATTTCTTAGTTTGTTGTTCCTGGAACAGCTTTGTCCATACATGTTGGAGTGTACTAGAGTTTGGCTGAGTACTTTGAGTTATTAATAGAAATGGATGGCTGTATGCCAGAACTGACCAGTTCTCCAAGAAGATGAGAAAGAAAGCCTGATAGATGTGCAAACTGAAGCAAAAATAGAAAACCTTTTCTCAAAGGCAACGTAAGACCCCACTCCAAGAACTTCAAGGGACTGCTGCACACCTGAGTTTCTGTAGTAGGATGCCTTTGTTTCACTACAACATCTCCAGGAAAAAAGACCTATGAATGAACCCCTATACCACTTTCATAGGTAAGTAACTAGAGGTTATCACTGCAGAATCAACAGCATAGATGAATAACCCAATGCCCAAAGGCAACCTATGAATTATGCAGCACAATCAGGAATAATCAGTATTAAATCTCCACGGTTGGGGTTGTTGAGCACATTGAATTGAATATTGTGTGAATTAGAGGCAAACTCTAGAAGAAACAACAGTCCAGCAGAGCGGGTTGCAAATACTAGATCTTAAACAGGCACAGTAAGCTTCTTATCTCACCTTCCTAAGTATAGAATCATAGAATAGTAAAACCGTTCACAGAATCACAGGATCATACAGGTTGGAAAAGATCCTTGGGATCACCAAGTCCAGCCATCAACTCTACTCTACAAGTTCACCCCTAAACCATATCCCCCAACACCACATCTAAGTGGTTTTTAAACTCATCCAGAGATGGTGACTCAGCCACCACCCTGGGCAGCCCATTCCAG
>JAOXOE010027077.1:0-19487 GCA_028565055.1 Phoeniculus purpureus
GGCAACACAGAGGCAAGCGGCTGCCTGGGGCTGTGCAGTACATCACCGGCAAGGCTGGGGCTGTGAGACAGTTCCCATTGATTCTATGATTCTGTGCATAGGTAGTTTATTTCTTGTATCTGGACCTACACGTCACTTGTGCCATCAAAATGAAAGTAGTTGTCATACAAGCCTTTTGTCTGTCCTTCTCCTTTGTGGTTGTACTACAGATCGACCATGAAAAGGTTTGTTGAGTGAGAGATACCCACGCAGAACCCAAGATGAGAATCAACACCAATTGGCTGGTTAGCTGGATCAGAAAACTGAAGTGCTGTGAATCTGGTCTCATTTGAGCCTGCAGAGCATGACAATGAAACCAAAGAAAGGGAAAGCTGTGGAAATCCCTTGTGTCACAGCAACCACAACAGTCCTCAGTTCAGTGACTCAGTCACAACAAATTAGTCCCTAACAGAAATGTGAGGCTTAGGAATTTAAACAAACCTTTTTGATTTTGTGCAGGAAAAGCTGCGAGGGCAAGAATGTGCAGTATGCATCAGATACACAGAAACAAAAATACTTCTGAAACTACAGCCCCAGGAAGATTAGTGCTCTGGGTGTACCCTTGGAATCAGATTTAGGTACAGTTACACAAAACACTAAAGAACACACACCACATTTAGCTATGATGAGAGATCACAGCTCCTGGAGAGAGAAAAGAACAGGACTGTGAGTGTATTCTTGACTGATTAAACTCAGTATAGAGAATGATGAAGAAATCATGTTTGTTCCTGCATTATCTTCCTTCAAACAATCTTTAAAGTTTTCCTTTGCTACAATGGCTACAAGACGTTAGACCCCATGGTATCTATTTGTATGCAGGTCTAACAAGGATTCTCCCATTGTTTTCTACACATTCATCTTGTCCTGTCTGATGACCACAATTGTCAATTCTGCAGCATAAGGTCGACTACTTCCATTTTCAGGTGAGGACATGAACTCATATAGAAAGATTCAGGCCACAAATGCCTGGCTACAAGACTGGTGCTACAGACAGGGCTTTGGGTTCTTTGATAATGGCTGGTTTTATAAGACACTAGACCAGACAGTTACACATAAGAAAGGTTTATCTCAGAAGGGACAAAGGGTTCTGGGCCAGCAATTGGCAGGGCTCATTCAGAGGGCCTTAAACGACATTTGAAAGGGGATGGGATCGTTGCTGAGTGGGCACCAGTGGGGCAGCACTCCAGTCTTGATGAAGACTTGGAGGCCTCCCACCATCCCAGGGTGGAAGCAAGCTCAGCTTGCTCCTTGAAATGCCTGTACGCCAATGCACACAGCAATGTAGGCCACTTGCTGAGTGAGGTGGGTGCCCTGAAGACAGAGGATACAGAGAAAGCAGAGATACTGAACACCTTCTTTGTCTCTGTCTGTACTACTTAGGGCTGTTTTGATATCAAACCCCAGGCTGCTGAGGCCCCACAGGAAGTTGAAGCAAGAGAGGAGTTTGCCCTGGTTTATGAGGATTGGGTTAGGAATAAGTTGAGCAAACTGGATGTACATAAATCCATGGGCCCTGATGAGATGTACCCGCAAGTGCTAAAGGACACCGCAGAAGTCATGGCTAGCCTACTCTCCATCATCTTTGCTAAGTCATGGGAATCAGGAGAGGTATCTGGAGACTGGAGAATAGCAAATGTCACTCAAATCTTCAAAAAGGGTAAGATGAAGGACCTATAGAGTGGTCACAGAATCACAGAATCACAGAATCATCATGGCTGGAAAGGACCTCCAGCCTCATCTCCACCCCAGGAAAGGTGATGGAACAAAATTATTGTGGTAGGAGGCCTCCTTGACATTATTTCTAGGCACAGCAAGGAAAAGAGGTCATTAGGGATAGTCAGCATGGCTTCACCGAAGGGAAGTCATGCTTGACCAACCTGATAGCCTTTTATGAGGGCATAACCAGGTGGACAGATGATGGCAAACCAGTGGGTGTGCTTTGTCTTGACTTCAGTAAGGCATTTGACATAGTCTCCAACAACATCCTCGCAGCCAAACTGAGGCAGTGTGGTCTGGACGATCAGGTAGTGGATCATGAATTGGCTGCAAGACAGAAACCAGAGAGTAGTGGTCAGTGGGACAGTCTAGTTGGAGGCCTGTGTCTGGAGGAGTCCCCTAAAGGTCAGTACTGGGACCAGTACTAATCAATCTATTCAGTAATGACTTGGATGAGGGATTAGAGTGCACTGTCAGCAAGTTTGCTGCTGACACAAAGCTTGGAGGTCTGGCCGACACCCCAGCAGACAGTACTGCCATTCAGGAGGACCTGGACAGACTGGAGAGCTGGGTAGAGAGAAGCAAGTGCAGAGTCTTGCATCTGGGCAAGAACAACCCCAGGTACTAGTATGGGTTGGGGACTGACCTGTTGGAGAGCAGTGTAGGAGAAAGGGTCCTGGGGATCCTGGTGCACATCAGGAAGACCATGAGTTAGCAATGTGCCCTTGTGGCCAAGAGGTCCGACGGCATCCTGGAGTGGATCAGTAGTCGAGAGAGGTTCTTCTCCCCTTCTGCTCTGCTCTGGTGAGACCACATCTGGAATATTGTGTCGAGTTCTGGGCCCTTCATTAAAGAAGGATGCAGAACAGCTGGAGAGAGTTTAGCACAGAGCCACAAAGTTGATGAAGGGAGTAGAACATCTCCCTTATGAGGAAAGGCTGAAGGTGCTGGGTCTCTTTAGCTTGGTGAAAAGGAGACTGAGAGGTGACCTCATTCATGTTTATAAATATGTGAAGGGGGTGTGCCAGGAGGATGGAGCCAGACTGTTCTCAGTGTCATCTAATGGTAGGACAAGGGGCAAAGGGTCTAAGCTGGAACATAGGACATTCTACATAAATATGAGAAGGAACTTCTTCACAGTGAGGGTGAAAGACCACTGGAATGGGTTGCCTGGTCTGGGTTGTGGAGTCTCCTCTGGAGAAGTTTAAAACCAGCCTGGCTATGTTCCTGTGCGACTTGGTCTGTGTGGTCCTGCTGAGTCTAGATGATGGGACTGGATGATCTTCCAAGGTCCCTTCCAATCCCTAATGTACTGTGATACTGTGGTATTGTACCTATTCTGTGCCCTATATGCTTCACGTGTTTCATTCCTGGGTATTGTAATATCAATGTAGTACGTTTATGTGTGGAGTATTGCAAAGGTTTTCCTCTGCGAGTAGATTCGCAGAAGGCAGACAGTGATGTTTTGTTTTCAACATATTGATGTATTTCCTATACCTCTACAAATCTATTAATTTGCATTTGAAATGTTAATAATTAGCTAGTGGGGTGCCTAGACCTATTTAAAATGCAATAGATTTATCTATTAGGTTTATGCAGCGGATTTTACAATGGCTTTGCACCACCTACAATAACAACTTGATGGAACCAAGCTTCTTGTAGGTTTATTCTACCTCTTCTAATTAGGTCTGGAGGGTATTCTTTTCTGAGCAATTGACGCAGATGCAGAATACCTACCTAGTCAGGACAACCAACAAAAGTGTATAACCCAGGACAGAACAGAAGGATTTTTTTTAAAAAGCAACAAGTGTTCTGTTTCACTAAACAAATTATTCCAAGACACACATTGTATTCATATCTGATTTGAGCCTTGGAAGAATGCTCACATGCTTTTGTGAACTTCATCTTAGGCATCTTCAGTGAAGAGAAGAATTCACAGAATTATAATTATCCTTCAGGAATAAAAAATCCGCATGTATCTTACAGCAAATTCCATTAAACTTTTTGACACCTTTTGACTGTGTTATTAGCTACATGATTCAAAGACTGGGGAAATTAAAAAAAAGGGAAAAAGACAGGGTTGGGGGTTTTTTTACCACACTTATAAATGAGCACTGGCTGTAACCAAAGGCTTTTTCATAATTTTATCTTTTTATTTTGTCCTTCAGCCAGGAAAATGCAATTAATTGTATGTACTTACACAATGGCTGTGAGAGGAAAGCACACAATGGCTGTTGTCATTTCAGTTTTATTGAATTTGGTACATCTGAGCCCCATGTAGGACAGCAAATCTTGAGACAGTCTGGGTACACCAGGTGCTGCAGGTTTACCCTGCTCCAGCAGGGGTGGTTGGACTTGATGATCTTTTGAGGTCCCTTCCAATCTGTAACTTTCTGTGATTCTGTGATCCCCTAAGGGTGCTGAAGATGGAGGTTATTATTTAGGAGATCCCAAATACTCAAAGGTAGTGGGGGACCTCACATGGTGTTCCTCACATGGTGTTCCTCTACACTCTGACACTGACATCTAAACTATTGTCCAGGACACAAATCACAGAATTATAGAATAATAGAATTATTAGGGATTCCAAGTTTTCCTCAGAGAAGAAATTACAATCAACTCCTTTTGAAGCCTGCAGCTCAGATATCTACACTTGATATAGCCAAGTGAAGCACCCATTATGGTTACATTAATACAATTAGCCTTTTTTTATATGCGAGCCGACTTATAGCTTTAAAAACAATGCAAAGAGTTTATGATTAGCACACCACAATAATATTTATTGTATGACTACTTATTAATCAAGTGTCACTAATAATTACTTGAAAACATGTATGTGCTGGTTTGAGGGTTAAAGGCAGAACACTCCAGAACAGATTGTTGGATTCCCTTCCCACCAATACAGGAAAGGACTATAAATGAATTTGAAAACTACAATAAATTGTAAAATCTATTTAAAATGAGATAAATCTAAAAGAAAAAACCCACCAACAACAGAAAAACCTTCACAGTAAAGAAAAGAGAAATTTAGGGAGATGGTGTAAGGGAAGAACTACATGTACAAAAGGCAATTTGATGCAGTTCTGGCCTCCAGTCACTAGGAGGCTCTCACACCCGGCTTCTTCCAGGTCCACACAGCACCGGAAGAGAAAGAAAGGAAATGGTGCCGGCCAGTCGTGCACCCTTCCCTCACGTGCAGCTGGCGCTTGGCGATTGGAACCCTGCCGCGGCTCCACTCTGCCAGCGTTCACCTGCCAACTGCACAGCCAAACTCCCACAGCCCTATTCCCCTTTGCGAAAACAGAACCGCACTTAGAACTCGTTTAAGGCAAAAACACAAAATCCCCTCCCGATCTACCACTAATAGTTGATAGAAGCTCAACTAGAGGGTATTGTGCAGGAGAATACATGTGGGCTGGGCAGTAAATTAAAGCACGGTGCCCCGTGCTTTAAAGGGAGGTGGTTGAGGCCCCATCCCTGGAGGTGTTTAGGGCCAGGCTGGATGAGGCTCTGGCCAGCCTGATCTAGGGTGGGATGTCCCTGCCCATGGTAGAGTGATTGGACTAGATGATCTTTTGAGGTCCCTTCCAATCTCTAATGATTCTATGAATCTATGATTCTATATTGAGCAGAATGTAATCACCACACCCAGAGGCATTATTATTGCATTGTTAGCTCAGAATCAGAGTACAGTAGTTATGAAGCATGCTGTCATATTATCACATGTAGTCCATAACACTTATGTTTTAATATATTCTGTCTTATGAAGATAGACTGAGAGAGCTGGGGTTCAGCCTGAAGAGGGGGACATCCAAGGGGACCTTATAGCGACCTTTCAATACCTGAAAGGGGCTTATAAGAAGGCTGAGGAAAAACTATTCTGTGACTAGAACATGAAATAAGAGGATGAGAGGTAAGGATTTTAAATTAGAAAAGAGTAGATTGAGGTTGGGCATTAGGAAAAGATTCTTTAATATGAGAGTGATGGATCCCTAGAACAGGTTGCCTAGAGAGGTAGTAGAGACCTAATCCCTAGAATCAGAGAATCACTTAGGCTGGAAAAGACCTTTAAGATCATCAAGTCCAATCACTAACCTAACTGTACCAAGCCCACTGCTAAACCATGTCCCTAAGCCTGTATCTACCTAACTTTTGAACACATCAAGGGATGGTGATCCAAAGACATCCCTGGTATCCTGTTCCAGTGTCTGATGACCCTTTCAACTAACAAGCTTTTCCTAATGTCTAATCTAAACTTCCCCTGTAAGTCATACCTCTGACTTGCATGTATCTTAGACGTTTTCAGTTCTTTAGTGTTAAATATGAACAAAGTTATAAAGAACAGCATACTTAAGTGCAATGCTTCCACTTAAACATGTTCCACACTTGATTTTTCTGTATAATACCAGCTTCCAAAAGGAATTTCCCTCACTGAAAACTTTAAAGTGACACAACGTCAGTCAGGCTTGATTGTGGTCTGAGCAATCTGTTCTATTTAGAGATGTCCCTGCTGTTGAGGGTAGTTACACCAGATGATCTTCAGAGGTCTCTTCCAGCTCAACACATTCTATGATTCTATGACGCTATGATTCCTGTCAAAAGGAAGCAAAACCGTCATACCTATTCCAGCAACCTCACAAACCAAACCTCTTTCCTAAATTTTTGCCAAAACTATCCATAACATAACCTAAGAGTTTGATCAAGCTGAGAATGATATAAATGGGCAATAGAGTGTATATCATTCTACTTCTGAACTTGCCATGGATGGACTTCGGTGCTTTGTAGCTTATAGTCCCTGATGCAGAGCTGGCTACAGGTAATTGATATATCTAGGTTTTGTGACGAGACAATGAAGTTATAGGCTTGATAGGAAATCTTAAAGACTTCAGGTCGAGTGGGGAGTACTTATCTCACCTAGATAGCAGGAAAATATAAGTTCTGATGTTGGGTTCCTAAAAGCTAAAATATCCAAAAATTATGATTGTTTTTGAAAAGTAGCCCACTATTGCTCCACTGCATCAATAAAAGTTTATATGTGGTACTACGAATGCTTGACACCATGGTCAAATTTATAAATGCTATTTTTATCACCAGAATTGAATGGAATTTATGAAAGTAAATACAATCAACACGATAGGTCTTATGACTGTCTATTTTTCTTCATTCTTATCATCTGTATTTTGCTTTTTCTGTTGTCTTTTCCAAAATTAGTTTATTTAAAAGGTATTTTTCTTCTAGTCCTTTATCCTTAGTATGTTGAAGCTTATAACAATTCAGTCTCTCTTATTCCTGTTTTCCTCATCTTTTGTACTAATAAATTTTCCTCAGAAATGAAGCTTTAATGTCTTCTAATGATGTATCATTTACAGTAGAGTGCTCTGGTTGTAGCATATCCACTTCTGGCTTAATTAGACTGCTGCTCTTCTAGGTTCCTTTAATCTTTTAAAATATATCCTGCCATTCTCTATTTTCCCCTTGCATTATTTCTATCTGGTTTCCAATTTTCATGGGACTTGAAGAGCTGGCCCACTTTTAATCTTCTTTGGCTTTAGAGAGCTTGTATCCTAGCTCACAGATGACAAACACTAGTAAAAACCATACATGCTCAGTAAGCTCAGCTATTTGTATTTCCACAGAACAAAAGAAAAAAGAAACATACATCAAGAATGAAGGAGAGGTTCTTTACAGTAAAAGAGAAAGAGAGAGAGAGTTTGAATTAATTGAATTATTTATTCTGTGGTCCACTTGTGTCTACCCTAACATAAACTTTGTCATGTTTAGTGCAGGAGAGTAGTATTAAGCTATAACATTAGTGAGTTTCTCCACATTTTTAATGTGCTTTGAGTGCTGTTTATGCTAATCTCCCAAGTGTCTGTTGATCATGATCTTCATTTTCTTAAGAACATCCAGAGTCACACTTCTTTCTCTCTTTCATGATCAAGATAAAGCATATGCTGCCTGCCATCTTCATTATCATCATAAAGAATGAGAGATTAAAAGCTAGAAGGCTAGCAAAAGAGTGCAGCATGCACTTGAGAGATAAGTGTCCTGGAAAACTAACTAGCCGTGTGAATGCTGCAGGGATTTTTTTGGCTATATTTCCGTCTCTCTCCAGTCTTTTTATTAATTTTTTTTCTTTCATGGACTTAGCTTTGGCAGCAGCATTGTGTAAGTAATTAGATTATGACAAACAGGATGTTTGTTTGTTTTACTCCATTGTTTTTTTAAAGCAAGGTTCCAGGAAAGGGGGATACAAATGGTTTTTAAGTTCCCAGTCTTCCAAATTAAAGTTCTCAGTGATCTAGGTGGAAAAAATTAATCACTCACACTTTTTTCTAAAGAACTGATGGTTTACTTTGCAAATGGAATGGGGCTGACTAAAGCAAGTTTAATATCATTCGAGCAGTGGGAAACATAAATCTATACATTCCTACAATGTAGTTAACGATTGACTCCTTATGTTCAGTTGAAGCTAATTTACTCTAGCCTTGTAAGATTTTAAAGGCAGTATAAACAAGACTTAATACATATTTCGGTACTTCTTTTAAAATTATCTTGTTTTAAAAATACAAAGATTTTTACAAATATTAGAAATACAAAATATTTAAATATTATTTAGTCTAAAATATTATGAGATGGATCTCTACATCTTTAGCTTTCTTAATTATTTATACAACTCTAAATTACTGAATTAAAACGGGCAAATATCAAGACCTATGAGTTCTTTGGTCTGTGGATTCAAGCTGTCCATTTAAGGTCAGGATTTCACTGCATTTTTATACAGAGATGCAGGGTCATTTAGTTTATTTAGGAATAAGCATTATTTAGGAATAAACACTTTCTAGGAGAATAAAAAAGAAAGGAAGGTGCTACACAGCAACTGGATCTCAAACACTTCCAGCAAGAGGGTATCTATAACCAATGTGGGCAGCCTGTTCTGGTGCCTTGCCACTGTCAGAGCAAGGAATTTCTTCCTGAGATCTAATCTAAATCTACTTTCTTTTAACTCAGAAGTGTTCCTTTTTGTCCAATCACTAATGTCCGTTGTAAAATACCCCTCTCCAGTTTTCCCATAGGTTCCCCTCAGGTACTGAAAAGCTGCTATAAGGTCACCCCAGATGCTTCTCTTCTTCAGGCTGAACAGCCTAATTTCCCATAGTCTTTCTTCATAGGTGCTCCTGCCCTCTGATCATCCTTATGATCCTCATCTGGACCTGCTCCAACAGTTCCATGTCCTTTTTACACCGGGGACTCCAGAACTGAATGCAGTACTGGAGGTGAGATCTTGCAAGAGCAGAGTAAAGGGGGAGAATCCCTTCCCTGGACCTGCTGGTGACTCTTCTTTTGATACAGCCCAGGATACAGTTGGCCTTCTGGGCCGCGCTCGCATATTGTTGGCTCATGTTTTCTCATCTACTGACACTCTCAAGACCTTTTTCTTAGAGTTGCTTCAATCCATTTGCCACCCAGCCCGTATTTGCACTTGGGATTGTCCCAACCCAGATGTAGGATTTTGCGCTTGGACTCCCTGAACCTCATACAATTTCCATGGTCCCACTTCTCAAGCTTGTCAATATCCCTCTGGATGACCTCCCTTCTCTCCAGCTTGTCCACCACACCATGCATCTTGGTGTCATCAGCAAACTTTAAAGGGTGCACTCAATGCTGAGCATGTCCAAAACAGACCCCTAAGGGTCACCACCACTCATCAATGATCTCTACTTGTACATCATGTAGTTGATCAGAACTCTTTGAGTGAGGCTATCAAGCCCATTCCAAAATGACTAAGTGGTCTACCTGTCAATTCTTTGTTTCAGAGACAAGGATGTCAATGTCAAATGCCTTGTACTATTCTTGGTAGATGTTAGTTGCTCCATCCTTATCCACCAACAATTTAACCCTAATGTAGAAGGTTTAAACAAATTTGTCAGGCATAACATGCCCTTAGTGAAGCTGTGTTTGCTGTCACCAACCTCTTTACTGTTTTCCACATGCCTTAACATAGTATCCAGGGTGATCTCCTCCATGATCTTGCCAGGCATAGAACAGAGTCTGACTGGCCTGTAGTTTCCTCAGTCATCTTTTGTACCCATTTTTAAAAAAGGTAAGTTATGTTTCCCCTTTCTATTTGATGGGAACTTCACCAGACTGCCATGACTTCTAAAATACAGTGGATAATGGACTAGCTACTTCATCCACCAGTTTCTGCAGGACCTATGGGTGTATCGCATCAGGTCCCATGGACTTATGAACATTCAGATTCTTTATATGCTCACAAATCTGATCTGCCCCTACAGTGGTTGGATCTTCTTTCTCCCAGTCCCAGCCTTTGACTTCTGTGACTTGGGTAGTGTGGTTTTAAACCTTTCTGGCAAAGAACAAGGTAAAACATTGAACACTGCAGCCTTCCCCATATCCTGGGTAACCAGGTCACTTGTTTCCTTCTCCAGCAGCCCACATTTTCCACAATTTTCTTTTCTTCACTTGTATGCTTGCAGAAGATTTTCTTGTTGTCCTTGATGTCCCTGGCCAGGTTCAATTCTATCTGGGCTTTGACATCCCCAACCCAATCCCAGGGTTTTTTACAGGATTTCTGTGTTAATCCATGCAGGCCTCCTGGCATTTTTGTCCAACTTTTTTTTGTAGGGATGCAGTACTCTTGGACTTGGAGGAAGTGGTCTTTAATCATCTTTCTAGTGCTCATAGTCCTTCCAGGACTCTGTTCCTTTGCATTCTACTGAGGGGGGTCCCTGAAGAGGGTAAATTCCACTCTCCTGAATTCCTGGATAGTAAACTTGCTGGAGTGCCACCTCACTGCCCTAGAGACCTTAAACCCTATATTTATGGGATGCTGGGGAAAAGATAGTGACAAAAGATGAATAATAATCTCAGGTACTTAATAGCTTATTTGCCTCCGTCTTTAAAAATAGGACTAGTTATTGTCTAGGTACCCAGTCCCTTGAGCTGAGAGGAAGGGATGGGGAGGAAGAATGAGGCCTACGTAATCCAAGAGGAGATGGTTTGTGATCTACTACATCACTTAGATCTGACAAGCCTATGGAACTAGATGGGTTACATGAAAGAGTGCCAAAGGAGCTAGCAGATGTGCTTACTAAACCATTTTCTATCATCTAGCAGCAGTATTGGCTAACCAAGGAGGTCTCAGCAGGTTGGAGACTAGCAAATGTGCCATCAATCCTAAAGGAGGGAGAGAGAGCTACTCAAGAGAGTCCAATGGAGGGCTACAAGAACAATTAAGGGACTGGAACACCTGCATTACAAGGAAAGGCTGAGAGACCAGGGACTTTTTAGTCTCAAGAAGAAAAGACTGATTAATGACTATAAATACATGAAGGCTGGGTGTCAAGAATGCAGGGACAACCTTTTTTTCCATTCTGTGTTGTTGTATGATGAGGGGCAGTGGATTCAAGTTTGAGCACAGGGCGCTCCAAATCAACACAGGGAAGAACGTCTTTAAGGATTGCTGAGAACAGGGTGCTCAGAGAGGTTCCCAGAGCCTCCTTTTCTGGAGACTTTTGACACCTGTCTGGATGCATTTCTGAGTGATCTGTCCTTGTTTTGGTCCTGCTCTGAGAGAATGTTGGACTCTATGATCTTTGGAGGTCTCTTCCAAGTCCTAATATTCTGTGATTCTGTGAACAGATAATCTATATTAACGTGATTTGAACTAATAAGAAGAAATTATTCGTCCAGTTTTGATATTATGATGAAAGTAAACTGCACTACAAAGTCAAAGCAAATGATTTATTTGAACTTCACTTGCAGGTTTAACTGCAAACAACATATTTAAGCTTCACTTACAGTGTTAACTGCAAGGCTTAAGCAAACAACAAAAATGAATTTGAACCACACTTGCAGGTTAATTAACACAGATTTTTACAGATACAATGAAAGAATGCCCTCTTAGAATCTGAAAGCAAGAATACACTATAGCAACTTAGAAAACACATAAATACAATATAAGTGTTAGTCTTCAATTACAAAATTACAACGTGCCTGCGTCCTGGCTGAAGAAGAAAGTGTCTCCATACAGCCAATTTATTGAACTGGTGACTCCCCTCTTCCTACTCTGAATCTTAGGGTGTTTATCTCAATTTATGTGACAATGAGCAAGACTGTGCCTGACTGGATTACAACACTTTGCATGTTTATCTTTGGCAGTCTAATGAAGTTTCCCCCTATCTTTTGATGAGTTAAGTTTGCTTCTGTATGCTCTTCTTTTTAATTCTCTTTTGCTCATTTTGGTGTCACCTGGATACATAAGGCTGTCATCTGTGTCTGATACCAAAACCTTTCTCATTTCTCTAACTTGCTTTTAGGAAATTGCATAGCACTTTGCACTGAGACTCAGGGCACATTGGTTGATGGATTTCAAGCTCAGTTCATGTTTTGGTTCTTTTAGTGATGCAGCAGTGCTCTGTTTGGTTTATGGCTAATGGACAACTCATGGCTGTGCTATCTGCACAGCTTTTACAACCCCCCTTGAGTTGGCTGTATGCCTTAGACATTACTGAAGCTTGTTTCAAAACCATGTGCCAGTCAGATCCATACAGGTACAAGTTAGTAATCCATTCCTTGATATTTCAAATACTTTTCTTTCAAAGTGCTGAATGACAGGGCGATGGCAGATGGATCTGCATAAAATGTCCAGCTTCTATTACTTTTCCGTTACTTACATCTGCTGGTAGCCACTCAGTGTTATATGATACATTTGCATCTACAGAGCATTAACAATCAGTTTTATTCCTGCCCATAGCAGGGGGATAGAGCTAGGTGATCTTCAAGATCTTTCATATTGTGAAACTCTTATATAAGTCTACAGCTGTGAATTTTTGTCTAAAAAAAATCACAGACTTTGACTACTGCCATTAACACTGTCCAGTTAATTTTCTAGATGTTTGGTATTGTTGAGTTTGAATTCAGCAGGTCTTAGCCTGAGGGATCAGGAGTTGCTATGGTAACTGTTGAGAAACATCTTGGCATTCCAATGTGTCCTAGATCTCCTTTAGCTTCAGCATGGCAAATCAAAATCTCTGTGAACAAAAAACAGGGAAAAAGACTAGTGCTTCTTGTTTCAAGTTTCCTGTTTCCCGTGTAGAGCGGCTCTTTGTTTGGTGCATGGTGTTACTGGACTGGGCATGCCACTAGTAGCCATCTTCCCCTTAAAACATGAAGGAAAAAGGAGGCATTTGCAGCCTCAAAGATCAGTGTGGGAGGGTTTTGTCTGAAAATTAGTGGTGTGGTGAAACAGAACAAGAGAGTCCCATTCATGCCCTGTGTGAATCAGTGTGCTGGAATAGAGGATGGACTTGAACCATTGGCACTGAAGAGTAGATACACAGACTGAATTATGGACACCATGTTTCCACAAGGAAAAGAACTGATGTAGGTTTCTTCCCTCTGAATGAAAGTATGTAGTAGCTCAGCCCAGTTATTTAGGAATGTGTGCCTAATCTCTGTATGTTTTTGTGTTGGAGCTGAAGTTTCTATGTTGTATGAATTTGATATATTTTGTTGTTTTATTCCCCAAATTGAGACAGTTTTTGTTTTTGTCTCCCACTCTATTACTGGTTTTGAGCCCTCATGTTTTGGTTGTTTTTAATTTTGGTTTTCCTTTGATCTTTGGATCATGAAATCAAAACTAATGGAAGTGCAAAAAGGCACAAAGGAAAAAGAGATTATTATTTCATGAGTATGTAGTGGAAAGTTTCACTGTTTTCTGACTTCTGGGAGATTCAGAAGGGTAAGCTTAAGGACAAAAAAAACCCAAGAAGCCAATAAAAACCCCACAAAACAAGCAATACAGTACAGAAAATGTCAAAGTTCTGATGTAGCATAAAAATCAATCTAAAAATCCACTAAAAACACACAACAAAAGTATCTGTCAAAGCTTTTGTGCAATGCATAGGCATTTCAGCTCAGATCTTGCAACTGAGGGCATTTTAGGATTCATCTCTTGAATGACAAGAGCAGTACATATCTGAATTGTCCCAACAACTCATCAGGGACTGGCTTGTTACTGAGACAAAGATTCATCCACTGCTGTGACAGACAGTTTTCCTGTGCAGTTTTGGAATAAAAGCTCAGACTGTCTCTTCTTGGCCAGTGAAACAAAAATACGTAACTTTCTTTCTGAGAAAAAAAGATTGCAAGCTTGAGCAATCACCATAGACTTAGTGAAACTGTAAACTAAAGGATCAAGTTCTTTTTGACTGTTCTGAATAAAAGTTGTCATACAGGATGATGGGTAATATCTTGTACTAGATCTGAGCCTAACACTGACCAGCAAAGATTATTTTTATGCTACTGAATTGGAAACAGGTAATTTCCTGCAGTGTTCTGTCACCCACACTGCATACCCTTGTCTCTGAATGAGCTAAACTGTTCTCTTGAATGAGAAATTGGCAAATGTATTTTATTCCAACAAATCCTGTATTTCAAATGCCTATAAACAGAGGCAAGTGCAGCTCAGCATGTCACAGCACAGAAGCAGCTCTTCTGCCATGTAATTCCAGACACCATCAGCAGCAAGAGCTAGCTGCAGTTAAGTCGTGTGCATATTGTATTCATTGGCTGCAATATGTGTGTGGGGCAGTCAGACTGAGGGCTGAAGATGCAGACTGTCTGCCAAAGCCCAAGTAGCTGTTATAAGTGTCTTGTGCCACTGTTTGCCTCTGCCAAAATGCAAAATTTAGCAAACACAGAATAGAATGAATATATTCCCAGCGTATACTGACATGAGATGTTCAATCCAAACATATAAGTCAAAATAAGCTTCTTTACAGCACCTTCCTCAAGTTAGTTACATTAGTTCTACTAAAGTGCATGCTTTGTACGTACAGTCATTGTCAAATTACAGTAATTGTTACGGTAATTGCCATTTCATTCTAATATGACTATTAAAGAACAATAATTCTGACGAGTTTTTCTAGCCAACAAAACTGCCATTGGCTAGAGCACTCTGGTGAATTTATAATATTCATTCGGTAGAGCACAAACCCCCTAAAACCAGAGGATTGTAAGCTGAACAACTAGAATGAAACTGTAGTCAGTAATTCAGTCGAGCTGAATTACTCAGAAAACAGCACATATGCAATCCTTACAAACTAAAAGCAATCCAATTAAATCCAGTAACTGGTCTGCATGATTTAGTTTGACAATCTTAATTGCAATACATTAATCTTAATTTAGGTTTCTTACTCTGTCATGTTACCTGAGATCTCTTGCACGGTCAAGAACATTGCAGTGATAAAATAAATGAAAAACATCCCAGATACAGAGGGGCCATTGCTACTATAAATTGTTAATTAAAATATGTACCAACAGAGGAAGCACACTGATGTAGTATCTGTCTGAAAGCATATTGATTCTCCAGTACATTAATGCTTTACACAGAAGAATTATTGCCAAAGAGTTCATGACAGGAGAAAACATAAGGTGCATTTTTCATTGTTCTCATTTACCATGTTTTTGAAAAGTGATTAATGTATATTTTATTTATTATATTTTAATTGAATATACTTAAGTCTTAAGTATATATACTTATACTTAAGCATGGGGGTCTTTCTCAGAGACAATCATTTACCAACTGACCACAATAATAATTGCTATAGAATATTTCACAAAGTATCTATATACACTTTTGCCTAGATCTATAAATACACACACACAAAAGGCAAAAAGAGAAGAAAAACTCATCTAGTTATGAAGGTTTAAAAAAACCCCAACCAAACAAACAAATAATTAGCTTGGTAGAAGTGCAAATGCAAAAGATGTTTTGATCTGTCAAAAACTCCCTTGCACTCACTGAGGGAACAAAGGTTTTCCTCAAAGTTTTACTGTATTCCAGATGTTCTTCCTGATGATGAGCAGTGACCAAACACACTTCATTCTTTGTTTTCTGTGTTACTAGCTCTGAATATGTCTCAGACAACAGAAATGGGAAGACCTAAAATCTTTGTCATCTTTTTTTCAGCATACTTGTTGAAGGATTCCAGTGCTATGTTTTCTAAGTTCTCCATACAAATATTTGGCTTGAGCTCTTAAAAATTAAACCCCAACAGATTAAAACCAGGAAACACCACTAAAAAATTATAGAAGTATTTTCTTTATCTACTTTTGTGAGATAAAATTGGAAAACTCTTTTTCTTTCTTTTGCCTGTTTCCATTGGGTCTGCAATGGACTTACAGACTCATATTACATTGGTGGCTGCTGATGTGGTGGGAAGCTGCTTCTCTGGTAGAATACACACATTTTGAACACTTCTGGAGTCTTTTCAGACATCATTACATTCACTGAAATTTCTCCTGTCTCTGTGTTGTTCAGATAATTTAACTGAGCAGGGTGATAAGACAGAGGCTTTGGTCCGTAGATCCCAGGGCTGTCTAAGGCTGAAAGATTGAGGTCTGGCTTCCCTATAGACTCCAGCCACTATTCTTGGGCTGCAGTCTCTGTCTCTTGGTCAGGCAGAGTCTTTCCATAAGTTGGCTGAACTTAGCTGCTTAACTCAGTGTAGGTGGTGGTAGCACAAAGGAAGAAGTGAGATGTGCAGCAGCAGTGAGATGTGCAGCAGCAGGTAGTTTTGCTTGCTCTGTATTGTCAACCTAAACAATCCAGTGAGCTGGAAAATGAAAACAACTCATTAGGTTAGGTGCCACTTTCTGTGCTTAACTGACCCACTCACAAAAAGGAATGAAAGCCTTTCCCCACTTTAGTGACCAAGGTTGACATTTCATTAAAGAGGTGACAAAGAATCCCAAGGCAAAGTTGTACACATGGCTTTTATATTCTTTATGCACAATGTCCTCAGCTACTGACATTTCCTAAGACTTCTCATTTAAGTCTTCCTTTCTTTCTTTCAGATTTTCTTTATCTGAAAAAAACCTATTCAGACTTTTAACCTGCTGAATTTACTGTCCTCATACAGGACTCAAAAAGTAAAGATGCTGGTTCTATGAAATCTGTCGAGCATTGTAAGTGTGAGGTTATAATGTTAATTAATAGACTTGGGCTGCAGAAATCATATAAATGAGTTAGATATTTTCTAATATGTTTTTAAAATTGCATTTTAGCTGCAAATCAGAACAGCAATTTCTTCAGTTATTAGGATGTGTTTTTATATTGGCTTTCTATCTATTTAAGACATTTAAGGTTATCAGATCAAGTAATTATGCCAGTTTAGGATTTAACAATAAGTATTGATAGCTATAATATTAATAGATCAAGTCTAACCATTAACCCTACTCTACCAAGTTCATCACTAAACCATATCTCTAAGCACCACATCTAAACAACCTTCAAAGACGTACAGGTATCTCTCAACTAGCACCCTGGGCAGCCTGTTCTAATGCCTGACTACTTTTTCAGGAAAAAGGGTTCCTTATGCACAGCCTAAATTTCCTTTGGTGCAGCTTGAGGCTATTGCATCTTGTTCTATCATTAATTACCATGGAAAGAGACGAACTCCTACTTCTCTACAATGCCCTTTGCAGACACTGATAAATTCTCCCCTCAGCCTCCTCTTCCTCAGGCTAAACAGCCCCACCTCCCTTAGTCTTCATAAGACTTGTGATGTAGGCCCTTCATCAGCTCTGTTGTCCTTCTTTGCACCTGCTACCGCATCTCAATATCTTTCTTGAATTGAGGTGCCCAAAACTGAACACAGTACTCAAGTTGTGGTCTCGCCAATGCTGGCTCATATTCATCTGCTTGTTGACCAGCACCTGGACAACTTTCCAGCCACATTTCCCCAACCCATTAGCACTACATGAGGTTGTTACAGCCCAAATCCAGGATCTGGCACTTGTCCTTGCTGAAGTGCAGACCATCGGCCTTGGCCAATTTATCCAGTCTTTCTAAGTCCCTCTGTAAAGCCTCTGTACTCTCAAGCAGATCAGCAATCCAATCTAACTTGGGGTCACCTGCAAATTTACTGATGGTTTGCCCTATTGCCATCTATTGCCATCAAGATAATTGATAAAGATTAAGCAGAAGTTGTTCTAATACTGAGCTTTGTGGAACTCCACTTGTGGCCAGCTGGACTTAACTCCATTGGCCACTACTCTCTGGGCCTTTTCTTCAAGCCAGTGTTTTATCCTGCAGACCACATGCTCATGCATGCCATAATCAGTCAGGTTTTTTTAAGAGAATTCTGTGGGAAAGTGTCAAATGCTTTACAGAAGACCAGATAGACAATGCCCACAGCTTTTCCATCATCCATTAGACTGGTGATCTTGTCATAGAAAGAGATAAGGTTGAACCTGCCTTTCATGAACCTGTCTGTCATGTTGACTGCACCTGATTCCCTGGTTGTTCTCTATACGGCACATAATGACATTTGAGATTACCTGTTCCATAACCTTCCGTGGAACTGAGATCAGGCTGACAGGTCTACAGTTCCCTAGATCTTGTTTTTGGCCTTTCTTGTAGATGGGTGTCACATTTGCTGTCTTCCAGTCCACTGGGACCTTCCCAGATAGCCAGGACTTCCTGTAAATAGTGGAAAGTGTTTTGTTGAGCACATCTGCCAACTCTTTCCGTACTCTTGGAGTACTGAAAGCCATCCGGCCCTATAGATCTGTGTGCAAGTGAGGTATCAGGTCACTGACCACTTCCTCTTTAATTGTGATGATCTTATTCTGTTTCCCCTTCCTGTCTCCCAGCTCATGGGACTAGGTATCCACGTAACAGGTAGTTCCACTGCTAAAGACTGAGGCAAAGCAGCAATTGAGCACATTAACTATTTCCTCATCCTTGTCAACATGCTCATGAGAGGCTTGCTTCTTCTTCCACAGGCCATAAAGTCTCCTTTTGTTCCTGAGGTCCAGCCTAAAGTCCCTATTCCACCAGGACTGTCTCCTTCTCTGCTGACTCAGTTTTTTGGAGCACGGGGACAGCTTACTACTGTGCATTTAAGACTTCCTTCTTGAAGCATGCCCAGCTTTCCTGGACTCCTAATCCCTTCAGAACCACATCCCAAGGGCATTTGTTAGTCAACCTCCTAAATAAGCCAAAATTTGCCCTCCAGAATTTCAAGATGGCAGTTTTACTGACCCACATCCTTAATTCCCCAAGGATTGAAACTATCATTTCATTATTGCTATGCCCTAGGCAGCTCTCAACCTTTACTTCCCCTACAAGTTCTTCTCTGTTTATAATAAGCAGGTCCAACAGGGCCCCTTCCCTGATTGGCTTCTTCACCAGTTGTGTCAGGAAGTTATCTTCCACACGCTCTAGGAACCTCTGGAACTGTTGTCTCTCTGCTATATTGTATTTCCAGAAGACATCTGGAAAGTTGAAGTCTGCCATAGGAAAAAGGGATAGTGATTATGGAACCTCTCCTAGCTGCTTATAAAAAAGTTTAATTCATCTCTTCATTCTGGTTGGGTGGTCTGTAATAGATTCCCAGCTTGGCACTGGCCTTGTTTGCTTTTCCTCTGACCCATAGCAACTCAAACTTATCGTCACCTTTATTAATTTGTACTTGACAAATTAATTGGTATGTGTCTCTAACACAGAGGACTCCTCTACCTCCTCTTCCTTGCCTCTCATTTTTGAAATGCTGGTAGCCACTGACTGCAGCACTCCAGATGTAGGAGTCAACCCACCAGGTTTCCATGATGGTGACTACATTATACAGAATCACAGAATCATCATGGCTGGAAAGGACCTCCAGGATCATCGAGTCCAACCTTTATCCTATTATCTAACT
>JAOXOE010027078.1:0-19484 GCA_028565055.1 Phoeniculus purpureus
CCCCCCGCCCCCCATAGGGTGTCCTGGTGACCTCACACAGCTTACACCCCTCCATAGGTGCCCTGGTGCCTCTGACTCGGCTCACCCCCCCACCCCAAGGTGCCTTGGTGCCCCTCATGCAGCTCAGACCCACCACAGCTGCCCCAGTACCCTTCACACAGCTCACATCCTCCACCCCACACATTAATGCCCAGCTGTGGTGGCCCTAGTGCTGCTTCTGGAGCAGGGCAAGGTGTTTAGGAGCTGCGGGGGAAGGAGGAGGCAGGTGCCTCAGCTCTGAGAGAGAGGAATTGTAAGACACTGAGCTTGTACTGGTCATGAGTACAAACCAAGAGATTTCAGTCCCTCGTGTTGAACAGGGTGGAGGAGGTTTCGTTTCTTCTGGGAAACAGGAACAGGGTCTTGCTCAAGAGCCAGATGGCTGCTATGGAGTTGGCGTTGGTTTTATCTCCCTTTGACATTTCCGATCCAGGACGGCATTTGGGGCTGGACTCAGACCTGCCTGTGGCCAGGAGTCTGCAGGGCTAGAGGCAAACAGCTGTGGTCAGGGTCGATGTCCAGCCTGGCCTCACCATCAGGCAGGTGTCAGGCTGCATGGCCTAGAGGCTTCACAGTTTGACTGCTGTGTGCCATATGTATCATACAAGCTGTGGCACCCCTGTCGTGGTGGTGAGTCACTTTTTCCAAGGAGACAATTCCTTTGATCCTCTTTTTTAAGGGTAAAGTCTGAAAAGACCTTTTTTGTTGGGCTGTTGCTTCCCTCCTGCTCCCCTCTTGCTTTTTGGTGGTGAAGGATTTGGATACCTCAGGCTGCAGAAGGGGCTGCTGGATCGTTATCATTGTCCTAAAACCTGAGCAATAATGAGGGAAATGCATAGGTCACAATTTCTCTTCCACTCTTCATTCAACTGCAGTCTGCTCCCCAGCACTTGAGAGAAAAGTAGTTTGTGTGGATGTTTTGCTTTCTCCTCTTTATCCCCTGAAGATGAAAACCTCCTCCTGTTTTTTATATAGGTTTTTGAGGGAGAATATTAAAAACGAGCTCTGGTACTTGGACCTAAAAAAGGAAGAGATGTCTGCTTTTAATACTGGTTTTTAAAAATCTCCCCTACAGATAATTTTCCAAAGGGTACAGACAAGTGTTCTCTTATGCTCTCACTATAAGGAGATTGTTCCTTGAAAAAATTATCTTTATTCCTTGCTTCAGATAAACCAAGGAGTCGATACGCTGTGAATAGCTCTGGTGACACCACTGAAGATCAAGATGGGGACTCCAGGTATGGGAAAACGTTTCTCCTTGCCAAAGAGTTTGAAACAGAGGAGAGGTGGCCTCTCACTGCCTAGTTCAGTAGGAATTCTCTTGGACTGTATAGGTATCAAGGTGCTGCACTAAGTCCACAGGAGCAATCAGGCTGGGGAAGGGACTGGTGGGAAAGTGATGAGGAGAGGCTGAGGGAGCTGGCAGTGTTTAGCTTGGAGAAGAGGAGACTCAAGGTGGGACCTTCTCCCTCTCTATAACTATCTGAAGGGAGTTTGTAGTCAGGTGGGGGTCGTGCTCTTCTCCCAGGCAACCAGCGCCAGGACGAGAGGGCAGGGCCTGAAGCTGCCAGGGGACGGTTTGGTTGGATGTTAAGAAGCCCTTTCTCTGGGAAAGGGGGATCAGACTTTGGAATGGACTGCCCAGGGCAGTGGTGGAGTCCCCATCCCTGGAGGTGTTGAAGGACAGCCTGGTTGAGGCCCTTATTGCCCTTGTCTGGTCACGATGGTGATGTTAGGTCCTAGGCTGCGCTGGATGAGCTCAGAGGGTTTTTCCAGCCTCAATCATTCTGTGATTCTGTGAGTCTGCCACAAAATGCTTTAATGCCAAATTAGGAGCAAATTAGTGCTTAGTAACAAGGAACTTCTCATGAGGGAATGCTGTGGAATCTGCTGTGTTCTGATCAAGGTATAGGTCAGCTATTCTGAGCTTGATAGACGCCAATAGGACTGATTTGTTCAGAACTCAGAGTGTTAATCCTCTGGCAAAATCCCACTGTTCCTTTACCTGCCTACCCTGACTGGATACCTTATGCAGTTGCCTCAAAGTCTTACCTAGCTCACGCAGCAGTCATGCAGAATTGCTGTGCACTACTGAATAACTGATTTTGTTTTTCCACATCGAGCTGCTTTTCTGTCTGTGGAGTGAAAGAGTAGCTCAAGAGGAAACTGAGACTTAGGGATAGTTTTTCAATGACAGAAAATTGGTGGGTAACAAACACACCAAAAATAGGCAGCGTGGCGTTCAGCGAGCATGTACATGTGAAGGGACCCTCTAATTAGTTTTTGCAGCAAATCTGAAATCTGCTGCCTAGTTCTAAATTTATCGCTATCAGATAGGAGACCAATCTGGGAAAGAACGTGGGGTTTTTTTGGTCTATTCGCCTAGAGTTCAGTTGCAGTTCTGTAATCTCCACTATTAATAAATTGGGGTAGTTGCTGCTCTTATGCCATATAAAAAAGTGTTTGTCATTGTATTTGTCATTCCAAGGAGAAATTTCAGTCCCTACCTCACAAAATGGAATCTTGTTCTTTACTTTATGAGTGAGAATGATTTAGCTGAAGTGAAAATCACCCGTGATGGTACATTTCATGAGATTGTGTCTCTTACCTCTTTTGGTGTGGTTGAAACCTTCCAATGCAGTCTTCTCGTGTGTTCAGGGAGCCCAGTACAGCGCAGGGCTTAACTGCTGTGGGAGCAATCCCTGGTTGTGGAAGTTTTGTGCTGTGGAACACAGCTAGTGTGCCCATTAGGAAGGGTCAGTGCACACATTGGCTGGTTATCTTGGGGATTTTGCTGGTTGCTGTTCAAAAATACTGGCTCTGGTACTTCCCTAGAGAGTTTCAGGCAGTGTTGGAGTGGTACCAGCTTCTGTCTGGTACTGATTCTTGTTGTCTCTGCCATGTTGGCAGGTTAGACAAAGCACTTAATGTGGAGCTGCACTGGCTGGCAGTAGCCTGTGGTGCTGAATTAGTGTGATGCCCAGCCATATGAACAGCTCTAACTTTTCCTGCATTTGTGTTCAGACATTCCAAGTCTCCTTCAAAACGGTGTTTGTTTCGGGTTTGTTTATTGGAAAGCTTTTTCCCCACACCAGTGTGATCAGTGTTGTTAAAGTCAGTGATGCAGCAGCTAACTGGAATGATTTATTCAGAGACAGCAGCTAGCAGAAGAAATCACCGCTGCTCTTTATATAATGAGTACTGTTAATTTCTATTAGACCAGAGGAGGTTTGTTGGCAGGATTAATTTCTTTCACTGGGCTTGCTGATGTGGATGGAAATAAGAGGCAGGTTTTAGGGGCACAAGCCCTTCTTCCAGCACAGAACACAAAGAGACCTTCCAAATTGAGTACAACAGGCTGCTCAGAGGTTTGATTTGTATCAGACCATGTGGGGAGTAACAGAGCTTGGTGCCTTGGAGTAGAAAAGGTTCTAAGGAGAGAGAGGAGGCAGAATCATAGAATCATTAGGTATTGGAAGGGACCTTGAAAGATCAAAGGTGCAGATGTCCTGGAGAGACAGAGATATGCGATTGAATTGTAAACTAAGAAGGGAAGGAGTTTAACTATCTTGCTATTAAATCAGGATTGTCACCACTGCTAGGAGTTGTTACTCCTGAACTCCTGGTTGCAATGTATTTTGTTTGTTCCCATTGAAGACTAAGCTGGAGAGACCAGTGTTAGAGTGACTAGTTTTGTGAGAGCTGTCCGTTCCCCCAGTGGCAGCTCAGTCCCTGGAAGCTGGTTCTTTTGCAGCACAGTGGTGCAGTAGTTCTCCTGAAACACTCCCTTCTGCAGTCTGTGGAGAGATTTCAGCAGAGCCTATTCCTGGTAGTGGTGATTTTCTGATTGGAGTTGTCCTCCATTAAAATGATTTAATTAAGTGGTTTTGTATTATTTCTGGAAGGCTGCTTCAAGGAAGAGCTGGCAGAAAGATTCCTTTAAATGACTATGTGTCAGGAGCATTGCTGGCCAGTTTTGATGGCACAAACTGAGGCTTTGGAGTGAGCAGGCTGCTAAACTGACTTGGTGTATGGCAGGATTGATAATATTGAAGGGTTGGGTCTTCCTCATAGTTTCCATGTTCAGTAGCAAAGGTTATTTCAGATTTATCTTGTTGCTGCAATAGTTCTTATGGGGGCTGGATTCATCCTTTTTTATGGGTGGCTGTTGTTAATTTGCTATCAATCTAGCACCAACTGGATAAGGTTCACTGTTGTCTTTTCCACCCAAGCTACTGGAACCAGATCGATGACTTCTGCATCGTCCTTTCCTGGAGCAGCTGAATTTGTTCAGGGCCTCAGAAAGGACAAAATTAGCTCACTTCAGGTGCTGTAACTCTCCATTTCCAAATAATGGAATATTTTGGATAACTGGATTTCTTTTAGCCTTCAGAGACACATTTCCTGGTCGTCATTCTGCATTTTTGGTTCTATAGACAACTGCAGCAATTCATGTGGGTTCTACCTCTAGGTTCCAGGGGTGTGTTTGCTTGTATTAATTTCTGCTCAGTGAAATATGGCTCTTACCCTTCCTGTTAAAAGCAAGTCAGGCAGCAAAAGAGGTTGAGGTGTGTTGGTGGTAGCCATGCAGCAGAAAGGTATATTGAAAGCATCTGTTGCTGTCAGAACAAATTGTCTGTCAGGGGTCTCTCTTTGTGGGTTTCTTCTCAGCCTTCCACCATTTGCCCTCTCCAAAACTACCCATCAGTTTGTGAGGGCTTTCCCAGTAATATACCGCCCTCCCAGCTTATTGGGGGAACCTGCCTGTCTTTTGGGGTTACTCTTCTGAAGCCACTAAGTAATGCTTTGTTAAACTGGTTTAAAATGGGTTTTGTAGTTCTTCTGAAGGCAGTGTAGTCAGGAAGCAAAACCTCTCCTGCACAGGCACATAGTGACCTGCGTTACACCAGTCTGGGCAGTTATGGCAGAACTGCCTGTCTGGAGGAGGTTTGAGACAGTTTGACAGTGTTGATGTCATTAATTGCTCAAGCACTTACGTTCTAAAACTCCCCCAAGTTACTGACAAACAAGGACGTGAATGTCCCTTTCTGACAAACAGTAGTTCTCCTGTGATAACATTTCTGTATCCTCTGTCCCTCGCTCACTGGACACCAGTGTTCTTCCATGGCTTTGTGCTGAAAGACTTCCTTTCTGTGCGGCTTCCTTTCTGTGAGCCCCTGCTTCTCCGTTCATCCGCCTGCCCCTTTGAACGCCCTGCCTGGGATATCGCCCCTTTGTCTCTTGGGTTCTCTGGTATTGCTCCAGGTTCTCTTTTCAGCACCATGAGTAGAATTGAGCTGTCTTTTGGATTAATAATTGTGAGGGTTGTTGTTTTGCCTCTCCATTCTAATGTGAACATTATACAGCTTAATTTTTCAATGTATTTAGGAAATCTGTTTCAGCAAACAGGTTCCTTTTGCCTTGTCACTTGGGGAAAAATCAAGCAGGTGACTGTTAAATGAGAAGTAGTGTTTGTGTGATACAGGAGTGAGTTCAGCTGCTGACAGAGCCACAATGTCCCTGTTGTAAAGAAGGTTTCTGGGTTCTTTGCCTTGAAAGCTTTTCCAATGTATTCTTCCTGAGTTTATGCTTTTTGCCTGGGGTAGGCAGAGAGAAGGCAAATGACTTCATGCTCGTGCTGCCAGGCTGGCCAGGCTTGGGCCTATTGTTGGGATGCCTGGGGGGAGCAGCAGCAGCTCTGTGTGTGGGGCCTTGGACAGAACTCTGGCTGTGCAGGCAACAATAAATGTTTGGCATTTTCCAAGGCCTGTGGGATTGGAAGCACCAGAGGGAATTGTGAAGAGCTGTGGGTCACTCAGGGTCACACAGGATGTTCCTTTGTTGTAAATGCTGGTAATAGTCTAGAAAAGAAAGTGAAGTTTAGAATCTGCTCTAAAGGCGACTGCAGCCTCTTCTGTTCTCCTGAAGGTAAGCATGGCTGTCCTGCTCAGGTACAAGGTGCATCCAGCCCCAAACCTGCAGTGTGTTGTGGGGGCACGTGGCAGTGGGCAGTGCTAGCGAGAGGACTCCAGTGCTTTGCCCTGTGTTCTTCGTGTGTCAACCTAATTCTGAAATAAACCCCTGGTGTTCACCTACCGTAACTTCTGACTCTTCTCAATAGTTATGTTTCCTTTACAGGATTTTAACCCATATTAGTCCATCCTAGTTTTTAATATGATCTTTCTTTTTTTGTTTGTTTTCTTTTGTATTTTGTGTACTGGCCTCGTTTATTTTCCTTTGTTGTGTTTTGTTTTGTGTTTATGGCCATGTTCCCATTTCAGAGACCAATGTCCTCTAACTGATGAGCAATTGGTTTCAGGGTAAGACCAAACATTCTCAGCAATCACCTTTGTCTAGAATGGCTTTCTTTTCTCACCATCCTTTTAATTCTGCTTTGTTTCTGGTTTCTGTTTTATGCCCAATGATGAGATAATGACATGCTAAATCACCATGTCTGCAGGGAATGTACTGCCCAAGGTCTACCTTAGGGTAATCACACAGGTCCTACTAACATCACTGTGCTTCCTGTAGAGCATCCAGAACTGGGGTGGTACTGGCCCTTTGGTGAACTGGGAAAAGCTGTGATCCTCCACATTGTAGTTATTTCAACAAGGAGCCTGAAATGAAGTTGATCAGTGAGTTAGGAAGCACAGATAAGTGAGCAAACTCTTTAATCCCACAGTCATTATGGAGGGCTCTTCAGACACCTGGTGTGGAGCAGCTGCACTGGCTGCTTGTCCTTGGTGCCCTGTGTGGTTGAACTGGATGACTGTGGTATAGCCCCTTTCAGAATGTGTGAGGGACAATGGCTTGTCTCTGCCCAGGGCCTCAGAAGAATTAAACTACATTTCTAGTCCCTGCTTAACATAGAGTTGTTCACTTGGATGCTCAGCTCCCACCCCAAACTACTTCAGAGAAGACTTGTGCCACAGCCCTTGCTCTGAATTCCTGTGGCATATAAAACATTGTTATTTGTTCTTGGGGAAAAAGTGAATTTGTGTTTGAGATTCTTCCTTGTGCTAAAGCTGAAGTGGTTGCTCTTCCAGCTGGACTTCCAGAGGAGCTGCTGGTGACAGCAGTCAGTCTGTCCTGGTGCAGTTTGTACCGTGCTGCTTCATTGATTGTCTGCTGCTGCTGCTACGTTGAGCTCATGACGGGCAGCAGGATATTTTGGGCAACTCAAAGCTTTTGGGTTTTTTAGTATTGGGTTCCTCTCTGCTGAATTCCTTAGTGAAGGAGAGGTTTGTTTCCCTCAGGAAATCATGATGCTCAGACTAATCTCATAAAAGGAGAAGGGTCAGTTACTGCTCAACTGCGAAACCTAATCTGCTTCTAACAAACTCCTGGGCTCTGATAAGTCAGTATATTTAGGGGATCTTAATGCACCTCAGAGATTAGAAAGCCAGTATTAAAACAGTCCAAGTAAAAGGGTTATTTTTCTAATGATGATGAGGAACTGAAATGATGAGGACAACATATCTGTCCTTCAATCTCCCCATCATCCTCAGACCTAGGAAATGTAGAAATTGTAGAAAGCACTGGAGAAAATCCAGCAAAACCAGTGAATCTGTCAGACAAGAATGTTGTTGGAGTCCAGGTCAATGTCAGGATTGTCCGCAGTGGCTGTACCCACAGGCAGCACCTACGCAGCCCCTCGCAGCTCCAGAGGGCTGTCAGTGTCATGAGCTCTCCTGGGGAGCTGCTGAACCCATCCAGCCCCATGTTTATCTAGTGGGAGATCTGCTGCAGCAGCTCCCTATACAAGTCAAATCTTGACAGTGGTGAATGTCACCGTAATGATTGGTTTTCCAGCTCCCAAGGTGGCCATTGCCAAGCCTGGTGGAGGGAAGACTGACTAGTTTTTTTAGCTGCAATTCAGCATTTTCTAGTTTTCCCCTTCTTGCTCACCCCCCACATCATATGCTCTCTTGGGATCTGTTGCTGGTACAGTGGCTCCAGGATGAGCCTGTTAACATACACAGTGGAACGGGGCAAAAGCAGGGCGTACAGCCTGCTTCTGGCTGGCACAGTGATTCTTTGTTCCTCTTCTGAATGTGAGCTCCAGGTCCTTTTTGAAGGCACTTTGCCCTTTTTTCACCAACCCCATGTACTGTGCAGCTCAGCACAGTATGGTGGCCGATGAGTGTGGGCTCAGTGGCCCCAGGAGTCTCTGGCTAGTCTCCCCATTTCTCTGCTTGCCTTTAGCTGTGTTTGGAGCAGAGAGGCCTGGGATTGCTCTGATTCTATGTGGAAGTTTTAACAGAACTGCTCCTTCCATAAGCCAGACTTAAGCAGGGTGCTGTGCTCAGGATGGCCTGTTGGAACAGACTGTAGCATGTGTAGGGTCTAATCAAAAAATAATCCTCTGGATCACAGGCAGGGGGCTACCCCCAACACACCTGGCTGTGTGCATTGTCTTAATTTCTGTGGTACTCAGAGTGAACCAGGAATATGACACATGAATTCCTTCTGTGGCCATCAAGGGCTCGCTTGGGGACAGGAGATAAGGGAAACGTGGCCCACACCCACAGCCTGCCCTTTTCTCTGGGTGATACTGGGTTATCTGGGGTACCTGCCTGGTGGAGGGGGATGATCTGGAGGGACATGCAGCCCTGAATGTAAATAAAGAAAATGAAATTAAAAATTCATTCTCATCAGAAACTGGTTGTATATTCATTTAGTTAAATGGGGGCCTCCAAGAAATCAGATGAGGAAAGAAATTGCTGGTACGAATCCTTGCACAGCTCCTATTCTAGAGCAGAGTCCCTCCAGCAGCTCACTGAGGGTTTGAGCTCCACTTACTCTGCTTCAGTGGGTCACCCTGAAGGAACAAGAGTTTGCAGAGACTAGAGCATGTGGCAAGGCCATTGGAAAGAGCAGTTGCAGAATTTCTCCCTGGTTACTCTGGGGTCTATCCTGGTTTCACAGTGCTAGCTGCCTGTTCCAGGGCAGACTCTCCACAGATACTCGCCCTCCTGTCTTGCAGCCATCTTCTTGCTTCTTGTCCCTCCATCCAGGACAATCTGGTAGCTCCCTGCTTGGTGTTGGGAAGAGCCTACCCTGTCATGAATTAGTCTCAGTTTGATTTAGCCAGTGAGGGAGCCCTGGTGAGGCCAGGGGCATCTCCCAAAGGTACTGGTGGTCTGTTGGCCACAGGTCCTGATGTGCTGAGTAATTGTTGAGTCTCACTGGTGAGGTTTAGGAAAGGAAGGACAACTTTAGTTGTGTGTTTTTCTAATTGAATCAGCTCTTTCTTGCCTTCCCCTCTGCCATCCTGGGTGGCTTGAAGATCTCTGTTGTGCTTGAGTGACAGGCTGTGTCGATGCGTAATTGCTTAGTAAGTTCATTAACCTACAGCTAAATCCAGGCAATGGCTAACTCGAGCTGTTTTTATATTTGAGCAACCTGCATCTAATCTTTCCAATGTATTTTTGTATTTTGCTGCGCATGTAATGAAATAAGCATGACCCTGCAGCCTTTGTCCTGAATGCTTCCTGTTTTGTAATTGTGATGATCCAAGAGATGTAATTAAGGGGATCTTAATTCTTCATAATTGGTCGCGCTCCAGGTACAGCAATTCAGACATGATTGACACTGCTTGAAAAACTTCCCAGTTAAAACTATCTGCAATTGGAGAGATATTCGGGGGTGGGGGGGAGAGCTGCTTTTTGAATAATCATAATAACTTTTCACTCTTCAAGGTTTTCAGATGTCATCCTGGCAACAATCTTGGCTACCAAGTCAGATATGTGTGGCAAGAAGTTTGAACTGAAGATTGATAACGTTCGCTTTGTTGGCCACCCCACGCTGCTCCAGCACGCCCTTGGGCAGGTATGGTACAAGCTCTGCCCCAGGGACCTGCCTTCTCCCCACATTAGTTACTGCACCTTGGCTTTCTGGCACCTCTGATTGGTATGGCAGTCCAAAAATACCTACTCAGAACCTTCCCAAATGCCCTGTCAGCCTTGCTTGGCTTTCAGCCTCTTACTGGTGCTGAAAATGATTCACAAGGCTCTGCTGGAATAGAATCAGAGAGTCACTGAGGTTGGAAGAGACCTCCAAGATCATCAAGTCCAACCATCAACCCAGCACCACCCTGACACTAAACCATGTTTCCTAGTGCCACGTCTACATGTTTTTTGAACCCCTCCAGGAGTGGTGACTGTTCCAATCCCTTTCAGTGAAGAAATTTTTCCCAATGTCTAATCTAAACCTCCTCTGGCACAACTTGAGGCTTTTCTTTTGGGCAAAGCGAGGCTGCTTGCTCCCTAGCCTGTGTTTTAGCTGCTTATCCTGAAAGCAGTTGTCGCTGAGGTTCTGGAAGAGGTCCTGCTTGAATCTAGGGAAAAATGTACACACATGTGCAGTATATTCCCTGTCCCTTTCCTTCTTCCTGATAGACTGGGAATGAACCAGGCTTGGGTGATTCCTGAATCCAGTGCTGACCTGTGTCATTGACCTGCTTTGTTCTCATTTTTCATCAGATTTATTAAGTGGTTAATTTTTTTCAGGAGAAAAAAAGTCTGCTTGCCAATTCTATCATCCTTTCTGTCTATAATTAGAGGTGCAAACAGATTGCTGGCAACTGCTGCCTGATATTTAGAGGACCAGGCTGCATTCATCCTGAATGAGGAGCTGGCCTCAATCATCAAAAGATTCAGGGGTTCCACTGTGGAAACTTGGTTCATGAGTGCAAGAAATGTGTCAGAGGATCACCAAGATTCAGTGCTCAAACATTTGAGCTGTTTTGGAAAACAGAAGTGGCCCTAAGCTGTGCAAGTGCATCACCCTCCCTGTGCAAGGCCTGGGTTGTGGGTCTATACTGGGACCCCAGCCAGGAGCAGAAGGAGAAGAACCAGAGACAGGGCTGGAAGCCAGAGCTGCAATGGACTTACTAAGGCTCCACCCAGGAGCTCAGCCTACAGACTGGTGTGGAGTGGAGGTACATCCAGGTGACAGAGCTGGAGACAGGCCCTGAGCTGAGCTTAAATCACAGAGTCACAGAGTGATTGAGGCTGGAAAAGCCCTCTGAGCTCATCTAGCCCAGCCCAGGACCTAACATCACCACAGCGGCCAGACCAGGGCACAAAGGGTCACAGTCAGGTTGTCCTTCAACAGCTCCAGGAATGAGTACTCCACCACTGTCCTGGGCAGTCCATTCCAGGGTCTGATCACCCTTTCCATGAGGAAGGGCTTCCTAACATCCAACCAAACCCTCCTCTGGCAGCTTCAGGCCCTGCCCTCTTGCCCTGGCACTAGTTGCCGGGTTTCCCACCCCCACCTGACTGCACCCTCCCTTCTGGGAGTTGGCGAGAGGGAAAAGGTCCCCTGAGTCTCTTTTTCAGGCTAAACAACCCCAGCTCTCTTAGCCTCTCCTCATAAGACTTTCCCTCTAGTCCCTTCCCCCACCTCTCCTCTGGACCTGCTCCAGCCCCTCAACATCTCTTTAGGGTTGAGTTTATGTATGACTGCTGGGTCATAGGCTAGAGAGACCCAACTGGGGGTGATCAGAGCCAGTAAGACTGTTTGGTGCCCTCAGACCTGTTCTCTCACAGTGTAGGATCCCTTTATTTTGCTAATAAAACACAACTTCCTAGATGTGGTGTGAGCGAGGTAGAAAATGGGTATTTGCATTTTTTCATCCCAAATCATTGCACTCCCCCTCATCACTTTCCAATCAGGTTTATCCCAACTGCATAAAACAGCTCTTAATTTCCACTTTGTCTAAATAAAATTGCAGCTGGGTGAATAAATAAAGCTATACAGTGCTGTAAATACTTCTTATATTGCTTCTTGTAGGGTCTTCTTCTTGGGTGTGCCTTACCACCTCAGAACCTTCTAGAGTCCAGGATCTTCTAGATGTGGCAGCCATCTCTGCTAGTTCCTTCAAGTCTAAATCTGGACCCTTTAGCAGTGAGGAGAAAGCTTGGGAGAGCTCCTTTCCCATGGAGAAACCTGACAGTCTCTGTTTTGGGTTTCTTCAGAGTTCATAGTGCACTAAACGAATCCTCGGGACAGCTCAGCAATTTCTGACTCGGATGGGATTCAGGAGTTAGAAGAGCGTGGATATTTAATCCCGCGTGCCAGACTGCCTGTTACGTAGCAATACTTGGAATTCTTCAGATTCTTTCAGCGTTTGCGTTTCTAGCTTAGTCTTTCCTCCCTTTTTCTGCACAAGAGGGAATCTGAGGTCTAATCTGTGTCCCAGATGATGATTCTGGTGATAGTTTCATTGATTTTGAGGAAGGAACAGGATCACTCCCTATGCTCAGAAATGCTTTTGAGTCTTTAGTTGAAAAGACATCCTGGAACCTGTGTCTACAGAACAAATAAACAGTAAATTTGCTTTAGTGCCCTCCCTCACTGGCTTTGGGACAGAGCTTCAGAAAAAAAGAACGTGTCATTGCTTTTAGTTTCTCTGAGTTTCCTCAGTACTGGGCACCTTGAATTCTGGGCTCAGTTTTGTCCCCTCACTCCCAGAAAGACATGGAGCAGGGTAGAGGTCTGGAGCACAAGTGCTCTGAGGAGCAGCTGTGGGAACTGAGAGGGGCTAAGCTCAGGGGAGACCTTCTCACTCTTGACAGCTCCCTAACAGGAGGTTAGAGCGAAGTGGAGGTTGGTCTCTTCTGACTAGGAACAAGCAGCAGGTTGAGAGGAAACAGCCTCAAGTTGAGCCAGGGGAGTTTCAGGTTGGATATTAAGAATTTCTTCACCAAAAGGGTCATTGGAATACGCTGCCCAGGGAGATAGTGGAGATCGCATCCCTGGAAGTGTTTAAAAGACATGTAGATGTGCTTCACTGTTATCACTTGGAGTGGGATGGGTGTGCAGCAGGGAGCTGCAAGGGTATCAGGAAGGGCCTCTGCATTTTGTGCTCCATCTTGTGGTGACACTTGGCTCCATTCAAAGTCTTGAATGTGAAATTCAGCTTGTTCCTCTGTTCCCTCCACCCTAAAGTCTGTACCTGGCCTTAGAGGTGAAGCTCTCACTGGAGATGGAATAAGGAGGGGGCTGGAGAATGTGTTTGAAATCCTGCAGGAAGGGAAAATCAACTCTTTTATTTTAGTACTGTACTTCCAGGGCAATTTAACCTCATCAAAGTGACAGTTTGTTCCATAACACAGTGCAAATGGGGATGTTAAGAGAGGACAGAATAGGTGTGACCTGGGATGGGAGATCTATGGACTTCTCTTCAGTTAAACAATATATCTGACATCATTGTCGTTAAGGAATTGAAATCTATGGTCCCTAATGATGCTAAAGTGACATAGTCAAAGGCACACAGTCAGACTGCTGTCTCAGCTTATCCTCATTCCCATGGACACGACCAAAATTCTTTGTTTTAAGCCTTCACAGCCTCTCAGAACAGGCAGTGCTGTACAGTAACAGTGACCTTATAATACTAAAAAAAACCCAAACCATAATTTTATTTGTTACAAGTCAAATGTGATAGTATAACTTGTTCTGGCTGCTCTCATTATATTTGTTATATTTCTTTTTTCCCCCCTTTTTTCTGTTGTTACGGAACCAAACTGACACGAGCCTGACACCGTGTTTTCCAGGTATCCAAAACAGATCCCTCGCCAAAGAGAGAGATGCCCACTATGATTCTCTTCAATGTGGTGTTTGCACTAAGGGTAAGCACTGTCTTCATTCCATCTGACTGAGGGAGGTTCTTCAGATGGGTGAGGGAATGCAGTAGGGTCACATTCCAGTAATCTTTTGTAAAACATTCAGTGCCTGATTTCATTTGGGTTATTTAATTTGAAGCAACAAACCTATACACAGTAGGCTATGACAATGGCATTGGGAAATCTTTCTCTAGCCAGACTACAGTCGCTCTCATCAGGCCATTTTCTAGAAGTTTTTTATTTTAAACACCCAGAGTGTCAAGACATCAAAGAAACCACTTTGCACAATGGACAAACCCCAGACTTTTGGTTAAGTTTGAGCACTGTTTGATTTCTGAGCTCTGGCTGTCCCCTTGCAGCATCTGTGGAGCCATTGTTGGACTGTTGTGGCATGAATGCATTGTGGAGAAAAATAAAAGAGGCAGGTGGAATCCACCTTTGTGAAGATGGTGGATTTTTGCTCAACTGCATATAGTATCATGATTTCAAAGCCTCCAGCTCCCTGCTTGTGAAAAAAAGCCCTTCAAATTTTTTTCCTTTTAGCTCTAGTACTTTTCTTCCCTCTGACTGCCCTCAGCTGAAGAATAAGACAGTCATCCCAGCCATCAGCCTGACTCAAGCAGTATATGGTTGGTTGTTCTGCTGGGGATGCAGTGATGTTGTGCCTTGGGGCAGTCTTAGGGTCAGGAAGCGCTGAATTTGCAGTGCAGGAGTTGATTTTCACACATTTAAGAGACTCTAGCTTGAAGGATGATGTTTTGCTAGAGCCCCATTCCTTGGTTGTAGCTAAGTGAGTGTAGCTGGATGGGCACACATTCACACACAGTGTCTCACTGACAATACTTCAGGAGCTTGCTGAATGCAGTGAAGGCTGTTTCTAGCCCACATTCTTCTAGAATCTCATTTCTGGTGGTTCTCTTGGGGACACTTGGGGTTGTTTGTGCTTGGCACTGCGATGCTGCTGCTGTAATTTTGTGTGATGCAGCAGTAAATGGTGTTGGCCAAATGAGACAGTTTTCCTTCACAGAGAGCTGTTAAGTTTCGGTAAAGTGCTGAGCAAGAAGCAAGTGGAAATTTTTTCCTAGCACGGTGTGGTGCACATCAGAGGATGGGTGGAGGCATCCTCAGATAAAGACGAAGAGTCCGTCTGCAGTGGGCAGACAGAGTCCCAACTGGTATAATCAGCACTGGTCCGGCTGTGTTTGAGCTTCAGGGTTCCCAACGTGTTGTGACTCAGCAAGAAGAGCAGAGCCCCAAACTGATAAGTCATGGTTTGCTAGTTTATGTGCCAGGTTATCACTTGCTAGAACTGTAAATTCCTTTAAATATCTTAACAAACACGAAGCAGCTGCTTAGTGAGAATGGAGCCACCAAGAGCCCCCCGCCTTCCCTGTCAGCTGTACTGGTCTGATAAATACTGCCAGTGCTTTCATAGTGAGCCTTGCCCGATTGCTGAGTTAGTAACGAGCCATGTTTGTGAAATGGTTGGGAGCTCAAATCTAAATTATTTCTGGTTTGGGATCCAATTTTTAATCGTTTGCTAGTAACTTTCTGTTCATTACTGTCTTCTCAGTGTACAAGACCAACACTAGTGTAGCAGTGTAGAGTGACTGGGCCATGTCAAAGGCACCACAGTCCCTGTCCTCCCAGTGAGTCTAACCTGAACATGGAGATACTCTGCCTTTTCATATAGCCTGACTCATGCTTCTCTCACTGTGTGAAACTGAGGGCTTAGGTTTCTCTGCTAGCAGAAGGCCCATTAACAACTGGGAAAAATAAGGCAGACAGCAGTATCGTTCTGCAGGTGCTGGGTTCGTTTGATGCACAGACAGGCTTAGAAATCCCTGAATTTCCTCTTTGGTCACCTCTGAGCTGGTTCTTTGTTGTTGCTAGAGAAAATTCCTTTCTTTTGCCGGTTGCTAAAGAATCTGACTTTTGATACCTAGTGAAAATAATTATTTTGAGTAGTATCTGTCACTGTTGTTCCATGTGTGTGACTGTGTTTCTTTGCTGTGTTGCCCATAGGCCAATGCAGATCCATCGGTGATAAACTGCTTACACAACCTCTCCCGAAGAATCGCCATAGTCCTGCAGCATGAGGAGCGCCGCTGCCAGTACCTGACCAGGGAGGCCAAGTTGATCTTAGCTATTCAGGATGAAGTGTCGGCCATGTCAGAGAGTGAGTCCTGAGCTTAGCCTTATGTGGAATTGTGGCACTTTTCACAGAAGTCCTGATCATGCTCCCTTACTTCTGTGGCTGGGATCAGTGTGAGCAAGTCCTGGTGCTCTTGAGCATTCTGACAGCTTTAGACTGGGTTCTGCCTCATTGAAGGTCACTATCTCTGTGCAGAGTTGTCAGTTTAAGAAGCACAGTGGCTCGTTTACTGTTCTTGCTAGCTCAGTTCATCATGAGCACTGGAAAACATGGTCTGAACCACCACATTTGGATCTGCCTCTCAGGCTGAGATGATGTAGTGTTGTAGTACTCATGTGGGTCCTTGTCTAGATCCCCATTCATCCCATCTGGGTCACCATCAATGTTGTAGATCAGAGATCCCAACTATGTTTCAACCAAGAGCTTTCAGCTGAAGTGTTAGACACAAAGGGAGAGTTTAACAAACCCACTGACAACTCAGCAAGCAGTGAAACAACTGACTCACTTTGGAGAAGGCACCAAGACATTTTCTTCTCAACTTTTCAAACCCAAACTTTAAACTTTTCTGCAGAAAACACACAGATTAAACTTAGAGATTCTGCTCGGCTTTTAAAGCAGAACAGATGGAAGAAGTCACTTCTTCACCCAACCTGGAGCAGCTTTCCTGTGCTTTAATGCCATGTGCTGAGTCACCAGACTTCTTGTGGGGAACTTTACTCTGGCATGTTGTTGCCATGGCTAGCTGACAGTTACAGAGCAGTTCTATAGCCTGTACTTCAGAGCAGTTTACTCTAATGAGCAGTATTTAAGGTGAGCTCTCTCTGAAAGCGATGCATCATCTCGCTGCAAGCATTAAAAATTAAAACTAATGTCTAAAAACAAAACCACTTAACATCATCACTTGTCACAGTAACATAGGCTTAACCGAGTAGAGATTTAGGGGAAGCTGGTAATAATTGGCTGTTATTATTTTAACCCATAACTTGAGTTACTGTAAAAGCTTTACAATGTAATTGTACATTATAAAGATATTTATTCTGTCCCTAAGATACTGGCTGATACCTGTTGGGGGAATAGGAAAAAACTCTTCAGTTTGAAATTAGTGGTTTGCTTTCTTGTTTTGAAATTTTCTGTAGCCACAGAAGGGCCTCAGTCACCTTTCCATCACATCCTTCCCAAGTGCAAACTGGCCAGAGATCTCAAGGAGACATATGACAGGTAAGTGGGATTTTCTTCCCAGCTGCTTCTCACTGAAACCTGCTGACTTAGGTCCTCAGGGTATTATTCACCTCTTCATGTTGTTGACTCACTGGGATCTGGGTGGAGCTGTTGGTGGAGCAGTGTTAGTTGTCAAGTGAAATGTTGGTGGAATTGCTCTGCTAATCATTACCTTGGTCTCTCTTTGGGTGTTTTATGGTTCTTAAAAGCTGGTGATGGCTGTCACAGCTTTAAGAATTATTGCGGTTAGTACAAAGGCACATAATGACAAGGGAATCTCAGCATTGTCATCTTGCTGTGGAAGAGCTCTAAACCTGCAGCTAAGAGAAAAATGCTGCATCCAGCACTGATGGCAGTCAGATACTGTCCTGTCTTACTTGGTTACCCTGTGCATGTCTGGGCAGTGAATTAGGATTTGGTGTTGAGATTCTAAGCAGGGTGGAAAGTGTAACGTACCGTTTCTTGACTGAAAAGTCTGGCAGGGAATTCAAAGGAGTGTGGAATTAGTGTTGAATTTCAGGAGGAGCCAGCACCAACCTCTAGTGTATTGTGCTCTGACAGCTTGTCAGGGCTGACTCCTCACATGGAGCAGGCACCTCGTTCAGGAGACACTTGTTGAAGGACAGTGAGAGAGGAGCACAGAAGGTTGTGCTAGGAAGGAAGACAATGTGCAGTTTCATTAGGGCATTGGTTAGGGCTTGGGAGAATTCCTTTGGAGTTCGTTAATTTGCTCTAGAGTGCACAGTATCATACTGAACAACTCTTTAGCCTCCTAGTTTGAGTTTCCCCTTATACAAAGAGAAGAACTGCAAAGTTCTATAAGGTGAGGAGGCTCTGAGAGACACAGTAATTCAATGGTTGCAGAGCACATCAGAAAACATCTAATTGCTGTCCCTTATGTCCCAGAGCTGTGGGTTTCAGCATGTGTGCAAGGAATGTTGTATGATGTTCCGCACAACTCACACAAAACCTGAACTAGAGTTTAAGGCTGTTTATGTAGCCTGAAATTCTAGTATTAAACTTCACCTACTAGTTAACTGTTTTCTGTTCCTCTAGGGCAATGTGTTTGTGACTGGACAAACCCTGCTCTTGCTTCCAAACATTTTAGTGACACAGTGACATCTTGTGGCATTTAGCCCAAAGTGCTGGAGTGAGCTGGTACAAGCCTTTCCTGACGTGAGGAGGAGCAATCAGAGCAGGGAGAAACACATGATGGTGCTGCCCCCCAGATGTAAAACCCGGCAGTGTCTCCCTCATGTAGGCATCTCCAGTCGGGGAGAAGTGGTGCAAGTGGTGTTTTAACACTTGTGTGGCACCATCATAAGCAAATGTAAGAAATAAGGTGCTGGTAAAAACAACAAAAAACGTTGGTGTGTTTGGAAAGCTCTGGGTGAAGAATATTTCAAGAGTAGTTGGCTGGCTGGGTAATAAACTGCTGTTGTGCAGTGTTATTCCATTGATTCTTCATGCAGGAGAGGAGATCCCAGAATCACAGAATGTTAAGGATTGGAAGGGACCTTGAAAGATCATCCAGTCCAGTCCCCCTGCCACAGCAGGATGACCTAGATCAAGTCGCACAGGAACATATGATAGAGTCATAGAATCATTAAGGTTGGAAGAGACCTCCAAGATCATCCAGTCCAACCATCAACCCAACCCCACCCTGCCCACTAAACCCTGTTCCGTAGTGTCATATCTACATGTTTTTTGAATCCTTCCAGGGATGGTGACTCTGCCACCTCCCTGGGCAGCCTGTTCCAACTGCTGACCACTCAGGGAATAGCCAGTGTTGGTGGGAACTGAATCTACAAAGACAAGGACACATCAAAGTCTTGTGGCCTGGGATGCTATTTTGCACAATCTCATTTGTTTGCTCTTACTTTCTACTTTCTTCTTCTTCATCCTCATCTTCAGCTGCTCTCCATCCTTCCTTTCCATCTCCACGTATCAATAATCCCATGTCCAGGTGGGTTTTAAACGTCTCCAGAGAAGGAGACTCCACAACCCCCATGGGCAGCTCATTCTGGTGCTCTGTCACCCTCACTGTGAAGAAGTTCCTTCTCATATTGATGTGGAGCCTCCTAAGTTCTCGCTTACATCCATTGCCCCATGTCCTATCATTGGATGCTTCTGAGGAGAGCCTGGTTCTATCCTCCTGACACCTGCCTTTTCGATATTTATGGAGTTTAATGGAGTCACCCCTCAGTCTCCTTTTTCCCAAGCTAAAGAGACCCAGCTCCCTCAGCCTCTCCTCATCAGGGAGATGTTCCACTCCATCATATTTGTGGCTCTGCACTAGACTCTCTCCAGCAGTTCTATGTCCTTCTTGAACTGAAGGGCTCAGAACTGGACACAGTATTCCAGACCCCAGCAGACTGTGCTGCCATTCAGCGAGATCTGGACAGGCTGGAGAGCTGGGCAGAGAAAAATCTAATGAGCTA
>JAOXOE010027079.1:0-19483 GCA_028565055.1 Phoeniculus purpureus
GTTCCTGTGTGACTGGATCTAGGAGATCCTGCTGTGGCAGGGGGATTGGACTGGATGATCTTTTGAGGTCCCTTCCAATCCCTATTGTTCTGTGGTTCTGTGACTCCCCAGCTTTCTTATAGGCTCCCTTTAAGCACTGGAAGGCTGCTATAAAGTCTCCCCAGACCTTATCTCCTTCCCTACTGAGCTGCTGACTACTGACAGCCATGAGGCCAACCACCACTGCAGCACCCCACCTCCATTTCCTACAGCTGGCAGCATCTATCTCTCAAAGGTTGCTGTGTTGTTTCCAGTACACAACTGCCCTGGCACAGCCCAGCAGGAGGGGAAATCAGCAGCTTGGTTGTGCTCATGTGGTTTTGAATGGGTCATAGGAATCCTGTCCACCCCCAAACCTAAGGTGCCCAGCCCTCTCTGCTCTGGGAATACCAGCAATGAGCTGGCACAGGAGAGATGTGGTTTGAGGCACAGATTACAACGGCAGCTTGGGTGGGGTGTTTGGGGTTTGTTTTTCAAAGGAAAATGAAGAAATAAACCCCTGAACAACCAAAGTGTCCAAATTCTGGTGGCCTGAAGGGCACTAGATCTACTCTGTCCAGATAGAGGAGCTGCCCACCCAGAGGGTAAAGGATGGTCTGCAGGACATGCAGCTGGCAGACTACACCAGAGATGACTCCAGGCTTGAAGCAGCAGCACCAAGGCTGTGAGCAGTGGAAGCAGCAGACTTGTCCTGCTGGGATCTTTGAATTAACAGGAAAAAGGGAAGGTTTTAGCCCAGCCAGAAAGCACCTTCCCCTTCATCATACAACCACCAGAATATCTGTGGCTGTGGTTTCCTCCTTTGTTGGCATTTCTGATAGAGGTCCAAACAGAGCCACTCAGTCTCCTGCAGCTTCTTCCCACATAATTCAGGTTTTATCCTGGGTACCCAAGGCCAGAAAGTCCCCAGGGCACAGCTATGGGCAAACAGGAGTTTCCCAAAGGGAAAGGGGTGCAGCAGCCAACACACTGGAAGGTACCTCCAGGGGCTATCTAGTTTACAGCACAGTCCCCTACATCCAGTCGCACAGGGACATCGTCAGGTGGGTTTTAAAAGATCCTCATCCTGCTGGTGTTGGGGGCTCAAGAGCTGGATGCAGGACCCCAGTACAAGTCCAGTCCTAAACCTTTCCTGCTTTGCAAGCTCCCAACACAAGCATCATGCTCCAGGTCCTTTCTGCTCATCCTGCAAAGCAGTGACTGAGCGAAGAAGGAATCATCCACGTGAAGGATTTTTCTGGTTCTGCTGGAGCTGAAGCTCCCCAGCCTGTTGCTGGTGCAAAGATGTATATTTGGGGAGCCCATAGGATGCTCCTCTGAATGAAGCAGCTTCCTTGCGCCACCTTGTGGACTCCAAAAAAAATACAGGCAGCGAGCATGGGAAGGCAGAACGTGAAAAGGGGCTTTTTTCTTTTCCCTAAAGAAGGGGGTGTTAGGTTGCACAAGAAACTCCCTTTTGCTTCTGTTCTCTGCATTAACCCTGAGACAAATCTTCATCCCCAAAGTACATCGAGATGCCTTTCCCATTCTCTGTCTCCTCCCTGCCAGCTCAGCAGCAGGGATAACTGTCAAGCACGTTAAACACTTCCATCGCATCAAATACCCCAGGGGTGGAGGTGTTTGCCTCAGCTCTGGATGCTGAAAGCCAACTGCCTGCCCCTCCTTACTTTGTTCAGTATTTCAAAGGTAGAAGCATCATTGAGAGAAGCTCTGGGTCACAGAGTCACAGAACATTAGGGATTGGAAGGACCTCGAAAGATCAGCCAGTCCAATCCCTCTGCCACAGCAGGATCCCCAAAGTTACACACCACCAAGCAGCTCTGCTGACCTTTGTCCCATCAAGCAGAGCCAGGACCTCCTTTCTAGAGGATCTGCCTAGAAAATCCCCTGTGGAATCTACAGGCAACCACCATGTCCAGTGATGTGACAACCAGGAGCAGCTCAGCCCAACCTCCTGAGCTGAAGTAAGTTATGTGAGCTCCACCACCCCAGCTTAGGACTTTGCACTGAGACAAAACACTGGGATCTTTGTCTGTAGCTGAAGACACTGAGGAGTCATCTCTCACCAAGTTTTTCACAGCTCTCTCGCCAGGTTCTGTCAAGGGAGAGGTGTTCTCCCCACCCTCCCAAAGCTTAAACCATGGAAAAGAAGCAAACACCACCTCCAAGAGTCACTCTTAGATGTTTTTTACCTTTGGAAAGCTCTTTCAGCCTCTGGAGAGGACTTACAATTGCCTTTTTCTCCTCCTTCTTCCTCCTCTGGGTAGAAAAGGAAAATCCCAACTGCTATCCCATGACTGGTGAAGCCCAGCCAGAGTTGGCCTCTTAAGGGGGAGGAAAAAACCCTCAAGTCTCCTCCTCTCTTTCTCTGGGATTCCTGACCAGAATTTCAGGTCATTTATAAAAATGACTCCTGCTGCTAAACACCAAGGATCTGACCACTGTTTGCTGCACATCTGGACCCCTCCTGCAGCACCCTTCTTTAAAGCATCCTCCACACCTCACCCCACTTCAAAACATGACTACCAGCTTTGCTTCAATGCCTGTGGGCCACCAGTTTGTGATATAGAAGCAGCAATTCTGAGGCAGGGAGGGAAAAGGGTGTTTTCCCCATTCTCTCTGTGACACTGACCTCTGTTTGGTCTTGACCTTTAGACTGAGAGCTTCTGGCACTGAGGTCACATTCTTCACTACATTAGTATAGCACCTCACCCCAAAACAGGGCTCCTGACCTTCTCTAAAGCAGGGCTCCATGGAATCACTTCCATCTCCCACAACATCTGTACAGCACTTCACCCCAAAAGAGGGCTCCTGACCTCCAAAGCAGGGCTGGAGGGAACCACTGCCCCTGAGGCGCAGCTCAGCACAAGACCTTGTGTCTCTATAGCCCTACAGGTCAGCTTGAAGCCACCTAATTGCACCCCAAGCCCCCAAAACGTCCTAACAATCAGCAGCTCTTGGACACAGAGGTAGTCCCCAACACGTTGTCACTTCCTTTTCCTGGAGGTTCATCTAGTTGCCAGGATGATGCTGAAAGGGGCTGTCAGAAAGTTGGGGCAGACTGTTCACAAGTGCAAGGAACCTTGTGAACCAGGGGTCACAGTTCAAAGCTGGAAAAGGGCAGATTTAGGTTAGACACAGGAAGAAGTTCTTGAATCTGAGGGTGGTGGATCCCTGGAACAGGCTGCCTAGAGAGGTAGTGGAGGCCCCATCCCTGGAGCCTTTCAGGGTCAGACTGCACTTGGGCGACCTGGACCAGTGAGTGATGTCCTTACTTGTTGCAGGAGGGCTGGACTAGATGACCTTTGGTGGTCTCTTCCAACTCTGCGATTCTATGCTGTAGATGCAGGGAGATCACCCCTGACCAAGGCATCCCATTACATCATTGTCTGGCCTGAAAAAGTCCTCCTGCTGTTGAGGCATCAGCCAGACCGACCCTTCCAGGGAAACAAGGCATCGCTTTGAAGCATCACTGTCCCACAGACACTCCTGCTCCAGGACACCAGGGGATGAGGTCACATACAGCAGCTTTTCAGTCAGTGCCTGACTGGACCCAGGGACGTGCAGAGCTGGCCAGATTGGACTGGCCTCCCAGATGTTGGGTGTGGGGGTGTGTGCTGCTCTGTGGCACCACGAGTAGGATGTCAGTGGTGTGGCAGCCTGGCTGAGGGCTGTGGATCAGCAGAGAAGTGAGTGAGAACACGCTGCTGTCAGCACGGACCGTGTACGTGCTGTACTCAGGACATCGCTGCACGTTCCTCCTCCACCAAAGCCTCCCTGCTGCTCAGCACAGGAGGAGGATGAGGTCAGATTACTGAACCAGTGTTGTGGAGCCACTAAAGTCCTCTGGGGGTTGCTCTGCATTGAGTTACCCTCTGCCCCAGTGCTCTCCCCTGAACTGGAAGCTGTTTTGATGCCCACCGGGAAGTGGGGAGGGAGCTGCTTGCTCTGCAAGGCTGCTGTGGCGCTGTCTCCCACCATGGTCCAAAGATGGGACCCTGAGCTGCCATCAAACAGCAGGGGCCCCTCCTTGCTCTGGGTATCATGTTGGTGTCCCACCAGAGCTCTCCTTCTGGTGCATCCAAACTGGGTCAAGGAATGGCAATCAGAGAAAGCTGATGGACTGACTCGGACCCCAACACTGCAGCTTGGGGTCTGTCTGTGCAGGACCCAGCCTTTTTCATCATGCTCGAGACACCACAGCAGGTGCCCTGCAGCAGCAGAAGGGTTTTGGAGCTACAGGCTAGTAAATATATTCACTACTGGGACGGTGCTGGCATGGACATTCATCACTAGATCAGTCTTCACATAGTTAGCACCCAAAATCCTGATGGTACCAGAGAAGACACCTGCACTGAGGGCACCCAGAGGAGGTCATGTCAAGACCAGCATGAGAAGCTGCAGCAGATGGGGTATAAGGGGGGATTTAACTCCACACCTCGACAGCTTGTGGGCAAGGTAGTTGTCTTACTGCTTCCTAGAGAGCCATAGGTTGCTTTCATCTGCTCCATACTTGTGCTTGCCATGATTTGGGGTTAGGAAGGACGATGCATTAAGGTTTAAGTCCCAGTCTGCCAGCAGCATCTCACTCACACTGCAGAATGCCTCCCTTGGAGGTAAAAAAAGGGCCTCAGGCACCCAGTATGGATCGCAATCATCTTATGGCTGGTGATGCCTTCTCTGCTCATCTCCAAAGCCATTTCTGTGGGGAGAGGCTGGGATGAGGTTAACCAGAGGACTGGGTCACAGCGATGGTTCTGTGGGTGTGCTGGCAGGTTCAGCCGAGAGGATGGAGAGGGCTTCTTCACCGAATCACAGAACATTAGGGATTGGAAGGGACCTCAAAAGATCATCTAGTCCAGTCTCCCTACCACAGCAGGATCCCCTAGATCCAGTCACACAGGGACATGTCCAGGTGGGTTTTAAACATCTCCAGAGAACAACCTTCCTGAGGAGCCCCTTTGAGTACAGCTGTCACCCTCACTGTGAAGAAGTTCCTTCCCATACTGATGTGGAACCTCCTATGTTCCAGTTCACACCCATTGCCCCTTGTTCTATCTTGGAGCTGGGGGCAAGTACAGGCTGCTGAAAGAGGTTAATGTCCTCACATGTTTCTGCGTTTCCATCCCAGGTAGGGTGACACATCTTTGAAGCCTTGTGTTTAAGGGCAATGAACTCATTTAGCATTTACCTTTGTATCTGAGTCACATTAGGGGTGATTTTGGGATAGCTGGCAACTGACCAGCGTTGGCCAGTCCTCCTAGGGAAGGGAAAACAGTAACTCAAACACCTGACCCTGCTGCCAGCTCCTTTACCTTCTCTTTGCAAACAAAGCACAAGTTGTGGAGGTCCATGCCCATGCAGTGCCTGTCCCTGCCTCCCCACCAAGGCTGGCAACAAGGGAAAAACCTGTGCTGCACGCAAGATGCTGCTAGCACAAGACCCTGCAAGACAGAAACACGTCAGCAGCAGCTGCAAGGCTGGATGTGAGGCTTTCTAATTCAAGACCAGTGTGTTTGATGGACTGAGGAGTCACAGCTGCCAGTGCCAGAGGACACAAAATAATAATCTTCAAAAGCATTGGGTCACTCCAAAGGCGGGGGGAAGCCCACTGCAGATTAACTGTGGTTTGGGAGAGGAAAACAGGAGAACTGCTGGTATCTGTAGATGGTGCTCACTGGCCACGCAGCATCCATCTCCTCTCTACTTGAAGGACCAGAGACGTCCGAGTGTTAGATCACAGAATATTAGGGATTGGAAGGGACCTTGAAAGATCATCTAGTCCAATCCCCTGCCAGGACAGGATAAAGCAGGAAGACCAACATGCAACACAGAGAAAGATCCAGGCTTTGAGATTCATCCCCAAAGAGGAAGAAGAGCTTGCCAGAAGGCAGCCTCTGGTTTCAAAAGAGCTGACGCATGCTGGAGCATTCGGTGGAGGTGGAGCTGAAGCATTATCTGGCTCAAATACAAGACCTTGCCCACTTTAAACCAGCTCCAAATCAGCCCTACATCAAAAAGTCACATTAAAATGACCTCTGCCTGCTATCAGCCTGGGACTGGGACATGACGACTGACATCCCATAGGTTTGGAAAGGCTGGATTAGACTATTTGCTTGCAAGAGGCTAAAGTGTCCCCTGTGATAACTACACAGGCTTGACACATTCAAAAGCTCCAGCATCTGAGCTTTGATGAGCAGGGTGAGATGAAAGGAGCAAGCTGGCCTCTGCCATCATTAGGGCAAACCCATGGAGTGACAGCACACAGTTCCCCATTTGCAGCTGGTTTGTGAGCAAGAAACTGGGCTAGGACATCATCTGCCATAGACTCATACTCCCTGCCTGCCTCCTCCCTAAGAGCCATGATGTGCTGTCCCAGAGGGAAGGGGACAGCATGCCTGGCCACATTATTTATGGACCACAAAGAGCCAGAACTACTCCATCAGGCTTTACTGGCACTCAAGCTCACTCCTCTTGGGTTTCACTAGCATAGATCCTCAGATCCCATAAAGACCAGCATCGTTCCAGCTTGCTCATAGTTGGCAGGTGACTCACTTCTAGGTAGGACGGGGACCTTAGAGGGACAAGTGCGCTGTTGTTCTGCCCTGGGGAAATGACGAGACTCTCACGTGTGCCCGCTGCAGAATGAACTGTTTGACAGAGGACCCTTCTGGAAGGTTGGCAAGCCTGCTGGCTCTGGGTTTTATAAGGAGTGCTGAAGGCTTTTTTCCACTCATTTCTGCCACAAGCGGTTGGAAAGGGTGATAAACAGCAATGGTAACCAGGCAAAGCCGTCCCCACCTCTTCCTGCCCCAGGACAGGTTGATCTTTCACATCCAGAGACATCCCCAGCACAGGGGCTGCAGCACAGCTCCAGCAGAACAGAGAGTTCTCCTCTCCCTCTACTCTGCCCTGGGGAGACCACATCTGGAATCTTGTGTCCAGTTCTGGGCCCCTCAGTTCCAGAAGGGCAAAGAGCTGCTGGAGAGAGTCCAGTGCAGAGCCACAGAGATGATGAAGGGAGTAGAACATCTCCCTGATCAGGAAAGGCTGAGGGAGCTGGGAGAAGACTGAGGGGTGACCTCATGAATGTTGATAAGTATGTGAAGGGTGGGTGTCAGGAGGATGGAGCCAGGCTCTGCTCAGTCTCATCTAATGATAGGACAAGGGACAATGAGTGTGAGCTGGAACACAGGAGGTTCCACATCAATCTGAGAAGGAACTTCTTCCCAGTGAGGGTAACAGAGCACTGGACAGGGCTGCCCAGGGGGGTTGTGGAGTCTCCTTCTCTGGAGATGTTTAAAACCCGCCCGGCCATGTTCCTGTGTGACTGGATACAGGGGGCCCTGCAGTGGCAGGGGAATTGGACTAGATCTCTTGAGGTCCCTTCCAATCCCTAATGTTCTGTGATTCTGTAATAGTAGGAGGGAAGGAATGGTTGTCTAAACTGATGCTTAAATTTGATTAAAGGTTCTGAGAGAGAACTTTCCAGAATGTCCTGGGCACCTGCAGCCAACATTTGCACTCCAAAACAGAGCCACAGGGCAAAGAGAGTCAACTTCTTTGGCTATGTAAAGCCAGTCTCGTTTTACGAACAAGTGTCAGCCAAAAACCCGCAGCAACAAACAAACCTCAGCAGAGCCCCCCAACAACCAACAAACCTATATGAAAGATATTGAGCAACAAACAAGTCTCAAGCAAAAAAAAAATCCAATAAACAACAAATCTCAGCCAAAGCCCCCAATAAACCCACTTGCCAAACCTACAAAATTCAAGATAACCTTCTTCTAATCAAGCAAATAATTTCTTAAAGGATTTCCTTTCCACCCACTGAACCCAGATTTTAAGTGGGACCTTATATCAGGTCATTCTATCAGATCCATGATGGTTTGTTCCAGCCATGTCAGAGGTTAATTTGGAACTGGAGTTAATTCCAGGTACTTGCTTTGCAGTTGACGGGGCATGAAGAACCTAGTAGTGCTGTATTTGCTGAAAGAACTGTCCCATCACAGACCTGAAGAAAGATCCATCGCTCTGAAAGTTGCCTGGAGCAGCCAGCCGTGACCCAAGCTCAAGGCAAGTCTTGTCATGGGTTTGGGCAAATTTCCACTTCCAAAGGAAGTCCAGCCGTTCCACAAAAACCACAGGATGGTACGAGTTGGAAGGACCCTCTGGAGACCATCTAAATCTAACCCCTTTCATAGGGCAGGGCCACAATCCAGCAACTACCTGGAAGGAGGGTGTACTGGCAGAAGCCAGTCTGCACTGGCTCGTGGAGAGGAGGCAGAGAAAGGTGACTGGCCTGATTAGGAGTCTGGAGAACAGGCTGAGGGAGCTGGGTCTGTTCAGCCTGGAGGAGGCTGAGGGAGACCTCACTGCTCCCTACAATTACCTGAAAGGAGGTCGTAGTGAGGTGGGGGTTGGCCTCTTCTCCCTAGGGACTAGTGATAGAACAAGAGGAACTGGGGCCAGCTTGTGCCAGAGGAGGTTCAGATTGGATCCTAGGAAATACCTCTTCCCAGAAAGAGTGGGAGGCCTTGGAACAGGCTGCCCAGGGAGGGGGGTGGAAGCACCATCCCTGGAGGGATTCAACAAACTGGCAGATACGGTGTTTCAGATGGTTGGGGGTTGTAGGGCAAATGGTTGGACTTGATCTTGAAGGTCTTTTTCAATCTTGATGAATCAATGATTCTATCTCCTAAAGCCACAAACAGCACAGGGCTAACTGCTGTTTTACCTCCTTGTCAGATGCTCAGCATCTCCAGATGCTTCTGACACAAACATCCCGAGGACAAGTTGTTCTATACAGATCACAGACAGGCCCCTGGGGAGTAAATACACACCAACAGCACACGGGCTGCTGCCTGGGATATTTCTTTTCTTAATGCTGACCCTAAACACAGCAGCTACAGTGTGGAGATGCTGTTTATATCACCTCCACATCAAGTCATAGAATGTTTATAAGGGAGAGAGGATGACTGCACAGTCTGGTCTCCTACACCCATCCAGTGGGTCTCCCTACCATGAGAAACCAAGCACCAGCCAGCTGGGGACAACCAAGGACCTCCCTAAGGAGATGCAGAGGGGAAATAAGCATATCCCACTCCATGATACCCTCTAGGATGGACAACAACATGAGGATGTGCAGTAATGAACTCTGTTTTGCTATCAGCAGCTATTTCTCCCCACAAGCCAGAAGTGCTCTTGGAAAAAGCCACATGAGCAAGATAAAAATAGGTATTCTTATTGTTTTAACATTGCAAGACAAAACCACAGTCATTTCTTTTGTAGGGAACCCTAAAAAGAACATGTCCCTGGGGACTGGTACACCAACACAGAGCTTCACACTGACAGTGCTGTCCTCTCCCTCTTCCCATAACACCCGATTTTTTCCTTCTCACTGCTGGGGCACAATGACCACAGGTTTCCAAAGGCCCAGTAAAACCTCGGGTCTTTCCCTCCCTGTATCTTCATGACTAACACAACCTTCATTCATGGGTATGAATAATTCCCTACAATTCCTTTCCGGCTCGTCTGTCCTTACATCATCCCACCCGCGTGGGCAGGGAGTATTTCTGGCTTCTCCCTGACTTCAGCTCTTTTCAAGCCACCTCACTCCTCTCCACAGTAGTTAGCAACAACTGTTTCCATCACAAGATGAGATGTTTCATTGCACCGTTGAAATTCAGCCCATTCCAAGCAACCCAGGACAACCAAGTTGCCACTGGATGGGGATGCCAAGACTTGTTCCCTTGTGCAAGGCTTCACCTGGATGCGTCTGGTGAAAGAAAGCAGGAGCAACCCAAAGCAACAGAAAGGTCTGCACTGACAAAAACACATCTCATGCAGGCTCCCCCAGTTATCCTGGATACCATAAAAGAGTTCAGCTTGCACTTTCCCTAGAATTCGAGCCTCATGCTTATGTTTACCAAAGTACAAGCTGCACAATGTGTTAGAGGGGAAAAGATTCCTAATGTTTACGTACTTGAGTGTATCACAGAACCACAGAACATTAGGGATTGGAAGGGTCTTAGAAAGATCATCCAGTCCAATCCCCCTGCCACAGCAGGATCCCCTAGATTCAGTCGCACAGGGACATGGCCAGGTGGGCTTTAAATGTCTCCAGAAAAGGAGATTCCACAACATCCCCGGGCAGGCCCTGTCACCCTCACCAGGAGAACCTCTCTTATCTGCCAACCAGTCTGCTTCTGATCCACCTTAGGATGCTGTTGGCCTTCTTGGCCACAAGGGCCCATTGCTGGCTCACAGTCATCCTGCTGGTCACGGGGACTCCAATTTGGGTAACACACAGAGCTCTGGTATAGGACTACTTTTATTGCTTCTGCTGGGATTAGCCTGCTGCTGTGATTTACTAGTGGTATTAGCCTCAGAAATGTTTCCACAAAACAGACACTCTCTTAAGAAATCATTGATTTATCAAAACCAAAACATCTTCAAGCACACACGGACATTTTAAGAGCTTTGGTTTGAGGATAGAAAGACTACATCATTTACATTTGGAGACCAAAAGACTCCAACCTGTGTTCAACCCTGTGAGACACCTCTGATCCCCAATTTTCACCCTTCACATACACAGAGATAAAAAACCTCACAAAGTTACAGATAAGAGAGTGAGACTTACCTGCAACAGTAGAGTCAGCAGCAGAGAGGTCCCATGACTGTGGTTTCCCTGGCATTAACCCAAACCACCTTGGGAACACACTTATATCCACCTGGATGGAGACACCACCTTTCCTCCTCTGGTGCCAATTAGGGGAGGTGTCCTTGATTGCAACCGAGCCCGCGCTGTTGGGATGTTTGCAACCTCCCCTGAGCTTTTGCCTCAACTCCCATCCTAATTACAGAACATTAGAGATTGGAAGGGGCCTCTAAAGATCGCCTAGTCCAATATCCCTGTCAGAGCAGGATCACCTAGACCAAGTCGCACAGGAACATGGCCAGGCGGGTTTTAAATAACTCCAGAGAAGGAGACTCCACAAACCGCAGCTCGCTTTCTCCCCACCCTCTCTGATTGCTCTAGAAATCACAGAATCATTGAGGCTGGAAAAGCCCTCTGAGCTCATCCAGCCCAGACTAGGGCCTAACATCACCCCAGCGGCCAGACCAGGGCACTAAGGGCCACAGCCAGGCTGGCCATAAACACCTCGAGGGATGGCGACTCCACCACTGCCCTGGGCAGTCCATCGAGGCTCTGAAAACCCCTTCCGGGTGGAAGGGCTTCCTAACACCCAACCTAACCCTCCGCCGGCAGCCTCAGGCCCTGCCCTCTCGTCCTGGAGCTGGTTGCCTGGGAGAAGAGCCCAACCCCCACCTGACTGCAACTTCCCGCCTTTCGGGGAGTTGGAGAGTGGGGGAGGGTTCCCGCCTGAATCGCCTCTGCTCCGGGCGCGGGTTCCCGCCTGAATCGCCTCTGCTCCGGGCGCAGCACCCCCAGCTCCCTCAGCCTCTCCTCATCAGCCTTCCCCTCCAGTCCCTTCCTCACCCTCGTTGCTCCTCTGGACCCGCTCCAGCCCCTCCATCTCTTTTTTGAATTGAGTGGCCCAGAACTGCCCTGAGGACTCGAGGTGAGGCCTCCTCAGTGGCCCGCGCAGGGGGAGAATTACCTCCTTAGTCCTGCCGGCCACGCTATTGCTGATCCAAGCCAGGATGCCACCGGTCATCTGGGCCACCTGGGCACCGTGCTGGCTCCTATTCAGCCGGTTGTCACCCAGTACTGCCAGGCCTCTTTCTGTTAGGCCTTACTCTCCCAGGCCTCTCTCTGCAGGACGATCTCCAGGCCCTCATCCCCGAGGCTGTAGCTGCAGGGGTTACTGTAGCCAAAGTGTAGGCCTCTGCCCTTGGCCCTGTTAAACCTCATCCCTTTGGCCTCTGCCCGTCGACCCAGCCTGTCCAGATCTCTCTGCAGCATCTTCCTCCCCTCCAGCAGATCAGCTCAGCCCCCCAAACTTGGTGTCGTCTGTGAATTTACCAAGGTACTCTGGCCCTTTCTTTCTAGAGATATTTCTGGCCCTGTCCCCTCGCTGATCCAAAGTCTGGGGTGGTGGCAAATCTGGCACAATGACACGAAGAGATAGTGAGCAGAAAGAAACAGGCTCTGCTTCACTTTTGGCTTGTACCAGCACTGCTGCATCCAGCAGGAGCAGGGCAGGGATTGTCACCCGTGTGCTGGGCACTGGGGAGGCTGCACCTTGAATCTTGGGGTCAATTTTGAGCCCCTCAATGGCAGAAGGATATTTTTGGTCTGGAGTGTGCCCAGAGAAGGTGGAAGGTGGGGAAGGGTCTGGAGCACAAGTGCTCTGAGGAGCAGCTGAGGGAACTGAACAGGCTGCCCAGGGGGGTTGTGGAATCTCCTCTGGAGATGTTTGAAACCCACCTGGACGTGTTCCTGTGCAACTGGATCTAGGTGATCCTGCTCTGGCAGGGAGATTGGACTGGATGATCTTTTGAGGTTCCTTCCAACCCCTAATGACTGGATCTAGGGGATCTGCTGTGGCATGGGGATTGGACTGGATGATCTTTTGAGGTCCCTTCCAGTCCCTAATGTTCTGTAATTCAGTGATTCTGTAATTCTGTGCTTAACTGGAAAAAGGAGGCTCAGGGGAGACCTTCTGGCTGCCTATAACTTCCTGAGAGGAGGTTGGGGTGAGGTTGGTTACTTCTCCCAAGGAACAAGGATTAGGATGAGAGGAAAGGGAGACTGAGGGATGACCCCATTAATGTTGGTAAATATGTGAAGGGTGAGTGTCAGGAGGATGGAGCCAGGCTCTGCTCAGTGTCATCTAATAGGAGAAGGGGCAATGGGTGTAAGCTGGAACACAGGAGGTTCCAAATCAATCTGAGAAGGAACTTCTTCCTGGTGAGGGTGACAGAGCACTGGAAGGGACTGCCCAGGGAGGGTTGTGGAGTCTCCTTCTCTGGAGATGTTTAAAACCCATCTGGGTTTTATGTTCATGTGTGACTGTATCTAGGGGATCCTGCTGTAGCAGAACAATTGGGCTAGACGATCTTTCGAGGTCCGTTCCAGTACCTAATATTCTGTGATTCTGTGAAATGACCTCAAGTTGTGCCAGGGAAGGTTTAGGTTGGCCGTGAGGAACAATTCCTTCCCCAAAAGTGTGGTCAAGGCCTTACCCAGGCCTCCTAGGGCAGTCGTGGAGTCCCCATCCCTGGAGGGATAGAAAAGCCATGGAGATATGATTCTGAAGGACAGGGATTAGTGGGGGCCTGGCAGTGCTGTGTTAATGGTTGGACTTGAGGGTCTTAAAGGGCTTTTCCTTGTTCCAAAAAAATTCTATGTTTCTCTAAAAGTTTGTTATCTGAAATAGGGGTGCGAGGGCCATAGCTGGACCAAATATCTCCAGCGTACTACTGATGGAAAAATAATGGGGCAACCCCCTTCATTTTGGTGGTACATATTAATTTCAGAGTAATTAGCACGCTGTCTTGGAGAAGCAGGTTAAGGTTGAGGGAAAGAAGGTGACTGAGGGTTTGGTGGCCACCAAAGGAGTCCCTGGAGGAAAAGCCAGCAGATGGTGCTCAAGGATGGAGTGGAGACAGGATGCTCCTGGGTGTCCCCACTCATCTGTGACCCAGAGCTTGTGTGAATCTTATGGGGGAATTCTACTTCTTAAATCCTTAAACATGGGGTAGAAATGAGCCAGCTGAGGCACATCCAACATGCAAAAGAGAATTGCAGTTTTGGGTTTTTTCAGGGTCCCAAGCTGTGACCCTTTTTCTGGGGCTGGGACAACATCCCAGTGGTTCCCTTTGCGTCCAGGCAAGGAAGGAACACACAGAGGTTTTTTTGATCGTGGGTGGAAAGAGGATTCCTCAAAACCCTCTTCCTGACTCATTGCATTAATCATGTCTAGTTATTAATACAGCTGGGAGGAAATCTTACTAAACTTAGTCCTCGCTGGCTTTACGAGTCACCAGCGTGATGTAATCCAGCCTTTTACTAATTATCAGACAGTTTGTTTGCTGTCTGGGGATGGAAAGGAGTCTGTCCCTGCAGATGTCACCCTTTCCCCAGGGGTGGCATGACACAGCCGCTGCGATGAGGAACTGCCCAGATCCCCTCTTGCTCCCACTTTGCAAGGGAGTCACCACTACAAACATAGAGGGAAGGGTTGGAAAGGATTTGGAGTGGAAGTGGAACAAAAGCTAATCATTAAAAAAATAACCCCCCCAAGCCCAAAACTCCCTCAGCATCCTGGCTGGCTGCTCTCCCACCTTGCACCATCTACAAACCCCTTTATGGAAAGGAAAACCTTCCAGCTTTGTTTCCTTTAGACAACCAGATGGGAGTTTAGGGCCACTCATAGCCTTGTTTAATTAACTTCAGTATGAGAAACTATATTAAGACAAATTCTGCATCACAAAAATGTTGAGTGTTAACCTCCAGGTTAAATTTGCTCTTGATCAAGCTGTGTCCAGCACCCAGTGCAGATCATACATGTTTTGCCCATATTGTCATGTTGTTCATCCCAAATCATTGCTGCTTTTTGGGAGTGGCTGGAGATTTCCTGTGTTCTATCAATTGCCTGTTGCTTAAAGCTTTCCCTGCTGTGCAGAAAACTCTGCTTTGCATAGAATAGAGTCACAGAACCATCAAAGCTGGAAATGACCTTCAAGATCATCAAACCCAACCATCTGCCCTACAACCCCCAACCATCTCCTGAAACACCCTGTTTGCCCGTTTGTTGAATCCGTCCAGGGACGGTGCCTCTACCTCCTCCCTGGGCAGCCTGTTCCAAGGCCTCCTTACTCTTTCTGGGAAGAGGTTTTTCTTAAGATCCAATCTGACCTTCCCCTGGCACATATTGACCCCATTTCAGAGTTTACCTGGACTAGTGGGCAATCCCATTGCCATTGCGTTTGTGTGACTAAACCATACTGGTTTCCAGTGGTGGGAACAAACTGGAACTGAAGGACCCCACTCGGTGGATGAGAGCACCCACCTCCCCGAGTAGTTGCTTTATGGGGATGCTGGTGCCACCAACTGAGTTCAGAATGAAAACCCTTCAGTTTGGATGTTTCTGATAACACCATACACCCCTATATCGGGTGTTTTCACAGAATCCCAGAACATTAGTGTTGAAAGGGACCTTGAAAGATCATCTAGTCCAATCCCCCTGCCAGAGCAGGACCACTTAGACCAAATCACACAGCAACATATCCAGGTGGGTTTTAAATGTCTCCAGAGAAGGTTTTATTCCTATAGGAACCATCCCTCACCCGTTTCATAGAATAATAGGTCCCTTCCAATCCCTAATGATCTGTGATTCTGTGATTCTATGATAAAGGTTGGAAGAGACATTCAAGATCATCCAGTCCAACCATCAATCCAACCCCATCCTGCCCACTAAACCCTGTCCCCCAGGGCCACATCTGCTCAGTTTTTGAACCCTCCAGGATTCCGTGTTCATTGCTGATTTCCAGCAGGCTCCGCTGAGCTGCCCGCTGAGGAGCTGCAGCTCCCTTTGGCCAGGGCCACTCATTATTTGGGAATTATTTATGACTTGGGAACATCCTGCCTTTGAGCTTCAGCTATCAGATTTTTTTGGGGAGAGGGAGGGGAGCTGGGAACCACACAATTGGTGGGTGCAAAGCAGGGATGGTTTGTGCTGGATCCTTGTGCATAGCCCAGTGCAGCAGCACTTCCAAATGGAGCTGTTGCATCAGTTGTGGGGCTCAGCGCTTTCCCAAAGCATTCCAGCTATTTCTTTATGTGGCTACTCCTTCAACCAGCACAAACCCTAACGCAAACATCGTAAATCCCTACTGGAAACGGAGGGAATTTGACTGATTCCAGCGACGCCATCCCGGTTCCAGCCTTATATGGAACCAAGAGAGGGCAAGAGATAAGAATTAAGGTGCCCACACCACCGTTTATTGCAAAACACAGACTAAAATGTTTCACCAGTGAGAGGCTGTCACTTGGAGGGGAGAGGAATAAAATGAGTCCCCAAAACCTGCCTGGGAGGCTCTGCCTAGCAAAAGGTTACATTTGAAATGCAAGTTTAAAAGAAAAAGGAGAAAAAAAGAAGCAATAAAAAAAAATCCCCAGCCAGGAACTTGCTGACCGAAGGAAAAGTTTGAAAGGCAACAAACCCTTTTATTCTAAGATAATTTAAGATATTTATATCCTTGTGCAGAGGGGTTAACTTTTTATTTATAGATGATGCTGGAACATAAATCTCTGTCTGCTTCTTTATTATCTGGACAGGTAAAAGAAAACCCCCACAACACTGTTGCATGAAGAAGCTGCGTGAAGAAGAGACTCTGTCCCACGGCTGCCGCTTGTAACTCTTCAGCGGCAGAGGCTGAGCTTTCTGCAGCTTCCAGCATCTCCAAGCAGTGCTTTGCCAGAGCTCTGTGGAACTCGGTATGGCCCTTGGCACACGCTGCAAGCCTCCAAGCCCAGCCCTTCCTGACCCAAAGGAATAGTTAAACCAGCTCTGCGACCCTTTTTTTTTTTCTTAAAGGAATCGATATTTTTTTCACCCCTCACCAATCGCAGCGTCGTGGGGATGGCGGAGGGGAAGCCACACAGCGCGGAGGCGTCCCCCAAAGGAGGGGGGGACTGCATGTGATGAGCAGCTCAGACCTCAGCCCAAGCAACGCCAGCACCGACCATCTGGATCCCATTTGTGGCGTCGAATCAGCCGGCCCCCCAGTACTCCCACGCCAGCTGCTTCTGCCGGCCCTGCTCAGATTGGTGCTGGCCGGCTGGTGGGGACCGGCAAACCCCCATTTCTCTCATCCCGCTGGTGCTCGCACCCCACTGAGTGAGGTGAGCGAAGACCAGGAAGGCTGAGCTGTGCCTGCACACCATGAAGCAAGGGTGAGAGGAGCTTCGCAGAGGAAAATACTGGAATAAGGAACATTTTTGGAGGTTCTCTCAGGGGTAAGTGTTACTTTCCGTGCGGGAGCCTCAGGGGTAAGTGTTACTTTCCGTGCGGGAGCCCCAAGTCTGGATCCAGTAGCTGCTGCTGCTGGGCTGTGTTTCCCTTTCTCCTAATCTTTGGGGAGATTTCAAGGCATTTTGGCCAAACCCCATCCCATGTGTGGTGTCCTCAAAGTAAACCGACCCCGGGCGTGTGAAACGCTCAGGAAAGAGAAGTGATGCTGCTCATTCCAATGCACCACAGGTGCATGGGGACACTCCTGACCCCACCAGTGCAGGGCAACTCAATTCATTACAAAGCATCGAGGAGAGGATTTCCCCCACGGCTGCAGGGTGGTGTTTGCCCTCGATGCCTTGAAATCCCTCCAGCAGCAGCTCACTGCAATGGGAGCGGAGTGCCCCAGGACGGAAGCAATGGGATGGGGGCACCAAGGAGGATGTGGCTAGGGGAGCTGCTTGGGTATAAGGAGGTGGGTGCATGAATGGGAGCCTACAAGGAAGGTGTTTCAGTATCCCTTTCCTACTCAAAAGGCTGGGGTTTGCCTGGTAGAAGCCCTCCTGCTTCAAGGCAAGGTAGGATGAGCTGGCCAGAGATGCTTGTCAGCCTGCCCACCCCATGCAGGTCCCACTGTCCGTGCTACTCCAGGGACAATCCTCATCCTCTCTTGGTCATCTGTGGAGAGGGAAATTGGCCAAACATCAGGTATTTTTCCCCCAAAGGCTCTCCAGATTTTCATGGAGCCATCTCCCTGCTCCGCATCCCCCCATCCCTACTCCCCCCTGCCTTTCCCAACCCTTTTTCCCCCCATAGCCTTAGTTGCCCTCAGCTCCCCAGGGCTTTGCTCACAGCGATGCTCTTGCCGAGGGGGCGGCTATGACTAATGGTGGAGACACCCCACAGTGTCCCTCTTGGCTCAGCAAAACCCTCTGTTCCCAACTGGAGCTCGGGGGGAGAAAGAGTTGCAGCCAGATTGGTTTCCTGACCAGACACAGGGGCCAAAACCAGCTGGAGCGGAGGTAGCCAAAGCCATTCTGGTTCCAGTGGGTGCAATGGGAACATCTCAGCTCATTTCTGGTTACTGAGATGATTCATGTGCCCCCCTCCCCACCTTGGGAGAGGAACACTGCAGTTTTCAAACTTCTGGCTTTACCCCATCACTTACTGGTTTCAAAAAAATAATAATTAAGGAAAATACTGCTTGATGGCTGGATAATTGCACAGTGCTGCTCCTGGAGCAAAACCACTCCAGCTCATGAGCTCTGTGGAGGCTATAGAGACGTCTCCAGCCGGAGGCTGTTGCAAGGAGCTGGTGGGTTTCTCCAAGGTCGCGTAGGAATGTGGTGTCAGAGCAGACAACTCCACATGACCCTGATGCCGTCCCTTGACTGGGCAGTACCAGAGATACCTACAGAGATCCCAGAGCCCAGGAAGGTGGGATTTTTTTTCCATCTCCAGCTTTATCCACCTCCCCCACCTCTTTATTCTGGTCTTTGCAAAGAGGTTGACCCAAACAGGGGAGCACTGGCATTACTAAAACAGAAGTGCTGTTGCTGCTGCGCCTTGTCATTTGCCCACTGTTGCTTGTCATTTGCCCAGTGCCCCTTTTGCCCATCCCCAGTTTCCAGCAGTCTGCCCAGTTCCCTTGCTGATTTCTTTGCAGTTTCCCACTTAACTGCATTCACTCCCGCTGAATCTCACGGTGGGCTAACCCAGCCCCTGCTTTATTCCCAAACGTCAAGGAGGGAAAAATGCTGTTCCTCTACTACGTGCCTGTCTCAGATCATGAGGGAACATCTTATTCCTTCCATCAGCACAACCCTGGGTCTCGCCAGACCCAGGTTCTCCCCCTCCCAGCCTGGAGACGTACTGGGTTTGTGGCAAAGGGATGAACCAGCCCCATGCTGGGTGTGCACGGCTGGCTGCTGGTGGCATCGTTCATCACAGCCAGCCACACCACGCCACGCGCCCATCACTTTTTCCAGCTTTTTAAGTGCTCTGTGTTCCACATTAAGGAGCCGATGAGCTCGGGTGGAGAGGCTCCAGTTACCCGACACGAAGAGTCATTGATCTTTGAGTGAGTTCCCCCCCCTTTTTTTTTCATTCAGCAAATTCTCCTTTTCCTCTATTAACTTCTCTGTTTTAGTCTCAGCCTTCAGATGGAGAAAACAACCCAGTGTTAAGCCAAGAGCATGGTTATAAGAGTAGAAATGAATATGTGATTCATGTAAAGTGCTAGCAGCCAGGGAAATTGCCTGAGTAGGGTAACACTGTGACATAACCACTCACTATGCTGAATGCTGGTTTTCAAAAGTCACAGCTCAAGCATTTTGCAAAAACAGGAAGATTTTCCACCCTTTCAGGCTTGTTTGCTGTTAGTTCTGAGGTCTGCTTTTGTGGGAAGTAAAGATTTTAGGATCAGCCCTCAACAACTGTCGGCTTCTCTGGAGATGTTTAAAACCCGCCTGGACATGTTCCTGTGTGACTGGATCTAGGGGATCCTGCTGTGGCAGGGG